>JANTFA010180413.1:0-18649 GCA_026413405.1 Phytosciara flavipes
CGTTTCATATTATTCGACCTATAAATAATGCATTTGTCCAACGACCAATTTATTATTTAATAACAGATGTCGACGTGGAGGTAAAATGTTTTTTCTTTCTTTTTCAATAAACGAATTTTGAATTAGACATCAGTGACCGAGCTTTGACCATAACATATTAGCTACTATCATTTCATATTGCTGTCCGCTACTTGTCCTCGATAAATAAATGGAAATGAAATTTATAACTTTGATTTATGTTCATTTTTGAAGCGTTTTTGGAGCAATTTTGAGTCAAAAGTTGCATTGATTTAAGTAGATTACAGTAGGGTAACTGGTAAGGTTTGCGGTTTCCGATGCGAATTTTAGTAGTTGAAAGTTGTGAATTTGAATATAGCTACTAGGGATGCCATTTTGCAAAAAGCGTCTACAACACTTCTAAATACAAAACTTTTACACGGCATGCTTATGGAGCTGAAAAGTGTTGTATATTACGTTAGTAAAACATCATTCATACTAAAGGACGTCAGATTGCTCGAACAGAAACGGAATATCCAATACAAACGGAATCATAAACGACATAATCGTAATAACTCGACAAGTGTTCATTTGTCAATGGTATGTCCTATCTCGCATTTAGGGGGATTTATTTGGGGAATAGGACACAACATTGACTCAAAGAAGTGAACACTTGTCATTTTAATCTGATGACATCACTGAAAAAGCGTGACGTCATTTATGTAGGACCCCTAAATCCGGTCGATAAGAACTTGCGACGAAAATAAATAAATTTTGCATCTACGGATTTTGATCAAACAAAATAAACTGCCTGTTTTTAGCGTATGATCGCAGGACTTCGGTAAAGTGACTGGTTTTTCCATCAGACTAATATCGAGGGGTTGCTCACTTTATTTAGTCCATTTCATCCATGAACCTCAGAAGTGCGGCATCCTTCGACTAATATTCGTCGAGTAAACAAGACTTTGGAAAAAGTTCATAGATTACCACACGTTTTCAGAGTTTTACCGCTCGGCGAAAATTAACCCGATTGAAAAACTAGCTACTTTACTAGTGAGGTAATGAGGCTTTTCCCTCACAAGAGATAACCCTTTACACCGCTCGTGAAGTAAAATTACTACACATGGGAATTAATTTGACATTTCGTATCACAATTCCATCTGGATACTATTAAATTACTGGAGTCCTCAGATCATGCACTACACTCTGGCATTTTGTTTGATCAAAATCCGTCGAATCAATTTTTATTTATTTCCGTCACATGTCTCCATCGACCAGTGCCACTGCTTGAATGTTAATTTAGCGTACAAAAAATCTGACGTTCCCCAATGCTTTTAAAATGTAAACTGAGCGCACCTGCCGTGAAGTACACGTTAAAATGAACATAAACAGAGTACACGTCGTCGGATTGATTTTAAGGTTCAAATTTCTCTGCAAACACTCGTATTGCTTGGAATCAAAAGCAAAATTTTATTGATTAAATTTCATATTTCAAATATAATTATACCAATCGAATCGTTCAAATAAGTTAACTGTAAACATAATCTCGATGGGAACGGACAGAAGCTTTCGGTAATGCTTAGCATTCTTTTCTAGCATAAACGTACAACGAAGCTAAATATAATTACCACAGGGCAGTTAAACAATTACGTACATTTTAGAGGAGTCAGTGCTCCACATATTTGTCAATGGCATTATCATGTTTGAACGTAAACCACGTTATATATAGCACTGGAACCAATATTGAATACAAAGTATTTATTGAAAACCGCCAAATGCTCTACATAGCGGCAGTAATTTCGTCCGTAAAATATTGTTTATTACACGTACTATTGGATTGAAATTCGGTTTGACATGGTTTCGGGGAGGACGACATATAATGTGACAAAATTAAATAACATTGCGAAATGTAGCACCTGATCATTTAGCAGTGATAATTAAATTTATACGTTGGGGGTCTGATATGTCAACAGAAAATTAAATGAGTGTACGAGATCACTCGTATCCGGATCACATTATAAAATGTTGTGTGAAACGGACTGAAATAAATGAATGAATTTGATTCCAAAACTCTCTTTCTCGGCTTGTGCAGGAAGTCTCTGATCGCTAAAAAGAGCTTTTATTGCTATACCACGCAGGAAGTTGTCATTTGCATGTTCATGTGCTTCTATCGGTCATTGGAAAGTAAGGTTGGTGTGTAAGCTCAACTTGACGAAATTAATTTTATTTTTGTCAAGTTAACACAAAAACCTTACGCGATGCGTTGAATGCTGCGTTGAATAATTCAAGGTAAATTTTCGAGATTCACGAGCTCACTTTTGTGTTTCAAGCAATGGAAACGGTTTGATTATTTCGCTTCCGGCTCTGATATACAACCTCTATACACTTGTCAAAATAACGGTTTCCAAAGCTTGTTGCTGAGCAAGCACTTGGGAGTTCGACTCGTATCACAAAATTATCTCATGAATGAACTCCCCCGCATCTAACGTCATCTACTGTTTAGAATGAGTTCTGGAAATACTTTTCTTTATCTACTGAGTGAATATCTAGACTTCGTTGTTCATTTCCGAAGCACGATATTGGAAATTGTGTTCCCAACTTATGCTAAGGGACTTCTTTAATTAGTTTGACTCCAGAACTCGCCTGCGGCACGTGATAGAAATCTTTCATTCGATAAAAAGCCTTCTACCAAACTAAGAGCAGCGAGAATGTGCGGTCAGCTTAGAAGTAATTATACTGAACGCGATGCGAATCGCATAGCGTAAGGTTTGTGTGAAAGCTCAACTTGACAAAAAAATAAATTTCATCAAGCTGAGCTTTCACATTGCGCTCAATATATACTGCTTTACTCTCAAGTATTTCTTTCGTTCTTTGACATTCTTGACAAACTTTGAAATAACTTGTGATTCTTACAATGAACGCACTGTAATTTTCAAATACACATTTTGAGGAAAAACGAATTTTTGATGGTTAGTTGAGTGATCGGGTAGGTGGATGTAACTTAACGTAACAATGTACTCAGGAATTTTGCGAATGTTTCTGAGATGGGGTGGCTAAGATTGACATCTTTATAATTTGTTAAACATTGTCCATTTAACTGTTGTAACATGACTTGCGCATTATCTAGACTACCATTAAAAAACCGATGTCAACATTGTGTACCACGAGTATAATTTGAATTGTTTTGGAACCGGACGTACTAAAAGAAACATCTTTTCGCAAACGGTTCCTCCCCATTCCTGTTTTGCCATTTGCCATTAAAATCGAGTTTTATGCTTCGTTAGTACAAGAAAAGTGCCACAAAGTTAATAATGCTGCTGTCAGAAAATGTTTTAGCTAAATTTCCCTATGTAATAAAGTTAATAAAATATAGGGTGACATTATTCACAACAATGTTATGTATACACACACATCTCCAAACAACTCAACAATCACATTATTCAGGTGTACACGTTTGTCCCCTCATTCAACCCTCCTGTTCCCATTTATTCGTGTGTACACATTATAAATTGACATTCTCAATCTTTTTCGCCTCTTTTTTCCCAGTGTTATTTCAACTTATTACTACCCTGAAAACATGATATAACCTTGAAAGGTATACCACACAACACACACACATCATATATAATATAGCCACCTCTAACGTTGAGAACACATTACCCATAACGTCAATATTTTGTGTGACTGGCAAATAAAATCAAAAAGAAAATTATTCAAATTTTTGTTCTTGTGATAAAAAAAACAACATAAGACGAGACCCGTACGAGAAGCATTCATTACAATCTTGATATGACATTGCAAAAATTATGTTTCATTGAAATTGCTCACAGCAGTTTCGAAAGTCCCGTGCGAAGTCTAATTTCAAAAATGAACTCGAGATGAAATTCACAAAAATCAGTTAAAATTCACTCGAAATATATAAATGAAGTCACGCTTTTTCAGTGCTGTCATCAGATTAAAATCACGGATACTTCGACTCCTACCCCCCAAATACGCCATCTAAAAGGGTTACGGCCGTACTATTGACTCAAAAGAGTGATATGATCATTTGTAGAGGTAGTGGTGATTTTAATCTGACGACAGCACTGAAAAAGCGTGACGTCATTTATGTTAGACCTCTAAAATCCAAGAGCAAGATGGCGGCTGACTGTCATTTTATTAGGTAGCCGAAAACAGCATTACCGATTCACAATACCATCGACAGATTTAAAACAAAAAAGGTTCACCTCGGATACCGGCAGAAATGTGTACCTTCACTGCTTCACTGAATGGTCGAGTAGCTCCACTTAGGTTCACTCTATGGACTCTAACTTCTGATACTGTGATCCGATTTTGAAGAGAAAATTCCTTGATTGATTTGGTCTATACCACTCGTTTTTATCATGCAGCCAGACCTCCACAATAGCACTAATTCGACCACATCTCTGGATCCACTCAGTCGATTTTGCTCATCTTCGAACTTAAAATGGCATTTGTGATTAGAAGACGGGGAAAAACGTCCCATCAAAATTGGTTTCGCTTTACTCAAGTTAGCCTGTTAACCAGTTCCTCATCTTCATGGATACCAATCCGACCATGGTCCAGGGCGCTTGAGGAATGGGACGCTGGAATATTACATGAGCTGTGCGGCATTTCTACAGGTAGCAATGATTCCCATAGTTTCATAGGTGTCTCTTGTAAAAGAAACTAGGCGCCATATTTGAGTGATCCAAGGCGCTGAGTATGCTAGATGCTGTTCACAGACGGATGACTAATGTTTGTATTGCTGATTTAGCCTTTCTGAATGACTACCAAATGTTTCCCTGGGATATTCGAAGTCGACGTGTTACAAACGTAAAAGTGAAAGCATTAGACCCTCGTACTTCGTACGGATCGGAAAATACGAGCATAATATACGCAGGGCTAGGTGCTGCGGTGCTTTATGAAGAGATGTAAATCTTGTGACATGTAACATATCGTGATTTAGGTTTATAAAAAAAAGAACGAAATCAGTTCATACGCCCATTTACCTACATTTTTTTTGTATTTTTATACTTATGCGAAGATTTATATACGTTTGGCCTGCCTCACCACCACCACCCTTTTCCGAAATAATAAACAAAAAGAAGAGGAAATATTTTCGTTCTTTCTGAAGAACCTAATAAAAAAATATTATTGCCGAAGCAAAAAAAAAACACACAGCGACACACAGCAGCGTGATAAACATGAAGAATAGAAAACTTCCAATCACAACTGAACCGTTCTCATTTTCCATGCCGGAGAATTATATTACCGGCGGCTCTTCATTTTCCTTTATTTTATTTTTCTCCTCTTACCCGGCAATACTTTATTTTTATTGATCAAATTTATAACTACACCATCGAACGAATAGATTTGGAACCGTCTTAATACGTAAATACGGTGGAACTGACGACAGAGAGAGTCGTTTTTTCCCAATTTTTATTGCCTTTCAATATAAATAATGACTAAATTGGTTTAAATTAGCTTTTTTTATGTCGGGCTCAAATGTCCGATACGCACGTTATTGTTGGCGAGTGTGTTCGATAGAATGTTTGGGGATTTAAAATGACTTTTTTTTTCAGTTAAATACCCGAAAGTCTTTATAATTGAGCAATAAATATCAGTTAAAAATGTCCAAAGTGAGAGCTGTTGACCGTTGATATGTTTTTCAGTGAGATTTTTAGAGTTTTTTTATTAATGGAAGCTGTTTTCAACGGCTCATTGGTTAAATTGCTTGGAAGTAGTATCGAAAATGGAGCAGTCATAAAAAGGGGATCACATTCGAGTAATGGTAGTGGAAGTAGACGGTGATATTCCACTTCAGGAAAGGATCTGGCTGATTGCAACAATTAAACTGAACGATAGCATGTTGATATGTCGTTCTTTATATTGAAGAATGAAAGTTGAAACAAATGAAGTAAAAGATTTCCTGTGCAAGAAACCAGATTGTTGTTTCAAAAGTAAAAGGCATACTTTTGGCGAAATTTTCATAATTTGCTTATTTTTCTCAGCGTTGCGTCGGTGAAGCTGACAGAAACAAACCTATTTTTCACTGAAAGCTAACACATTTTTACGGAAACTAACGGTTCCATATTTTTGAAAAAGAAATTTTGTAAAAAGATATCGGCGAAAAGGAAATACGATACGCCACAATGTAGGCAGCAGTTCCAGCTCAGTGGTTTTGACTATTAAATAAGTGAAGGTGAGCCGATCTGCTTTGATTTGTCTGTCAAACTGAACAACTCAAATACATTAAACGTTGATAAATTGGGTGTTTCTGTCACAGGATATGGTTAACATCACGTCTAGTGACAATAGCCACCCCATTTCTTAATGAAATGAGAAACTATCATAGCCTTTTTTGAGAAACACGTCGTATGCAACTCGATGCCTAGAGCATCTAGTGAGAATCTCCACATCTACTGCCTACAAAAGTATTTATCACTCGCAGAAACTATTTAATACTAATTGGCAAGCCAACAAAATGAGAAACTTTTACTAGCTTCTTTCAATGGCATTTTTCCCAAAGCAAAGGTAAGAGGTTTCTTTTAAGCGAATGAGAGGTTTCCAGCACGGGCCGGGGGTGAGTTCTGGAATTGAGTTCACTAAAAAGCCTCTGGAACACCAGTTTTTTCTATCATGGGTTGCGAAATTTCTTCAGATAAAAGCTTTTTATGTAGCTCGGTGATGAATGCTTTTTCAAAAATTCAATGTACACATTGTCACACCACTCGGCCTCTGGTCTCGCATGGCTACCTCTACATCGTCTACAGCCTGAAAAAGCATTGATCACTTGGTTACACACAAACAATCATTATAGCCACCCTTGCACTAACACTTTGAACCGAAGCCATTATGAATAAGTCTATTCTTATTCTATGCCAATGTCAAAATGTCGCACAGCCTTCAACCTGGACCAACCAACGAAAAAAACCATTTCTTTGTTCTCTCAAATGGAACACGAAAAGTGAAGTGACTATTTTAATAAATTAGTGTCTTTTTCCCACCCGAAAAAAGAAACAGAAAGAAAAACTTCTCATTCTCGTTGCGGTTTGTGTATATGCCAAACTATACAACCAGAGAGCAGAGTGTGTTGTGTGACAGCTTTACGAATTAATTTTTTACCCTGACAATCAACTTCTCTTTTTAATATCACAAGAATGTGTATCGCTGTATCAACCACCACCCGCCTATACGCCGTTTCGTGTTGGGAAAGAATATTTATAAAATATTGAATATTCCAACTCATTCAAACAAATAAAAACTTCAACCCCTTCAACTTATTGCGATGGAAAGATGTGATTTTTGAGTCTTTGTAGACAAAAGACACATATTTATAAGGCAATCAAATGAATATATTGAATAAACTTTCCCGGCAAAATATTTATTCATTTGAATGCCAAATAAATGTGAGGACGTACGTCCTCTTTTGCCTTAAAGACTTGCCTTATCCAAAAAAAAATCATACCCATTTGGCATTGATATTGTATAGTCTAATCAGAAACATGGATCTACCATAAAGCATACACGTAATTTCGTACATTTATTTCCCCATGCAATGGAACAAAAAAAGCCAATATTGAAGAAGAAAACTTGACTCGGGGATCGGGGATTGTAAATGTACGCACGCATACGGAATATTGAAACCTCTTTGAATTTTATTTTATGGTTCAATAGTCATCCATGTAAAACATACATTCCATTCATATTTAAACATTCGATATTATAGACTGAATACAAATCATTTATAAAAATTTATATGAAAAGAAAATGAAACGAAAATTTATTTCCTTTATATGGATGAGGTATCTAGATATTTATGTTATTGTATACCATTCACAGACCGAACAAAAAAATTATTATATTCCGGGATACAAGTAAGCTCACCATATAAATCGACCGATAAAACATTCTTCCGTGGTATGCTGTGAACATTTTCATATTTTCAACTTACTTTTTATGTGTATACGTCAGAAGGAGACGAAGAAGAAGAAAAAAAATCGTGAACGTAAAGTGCCTTTTGCGTATTTTAACATAAATTCAGGGAGACATTTTATGACAGTCCCTTTGTGCTCTTCCCGTTCACTGGATATATAATGTTAAATCAAGTCAAAATAGATGGACAATGTTGTGGATTTTTCGATGTAATGGATTCGTTCATAGTCACATATCGCATCGGTAGCGAGTCAGTTAAGTCTTTTGGGATTGAATAAAGTCCGTCGTCTGTATCCTTCGTATAAAATTCTATTGAATTGCCGATCAACTGAAGATAAGACGACTGATGACTCTAACCATTTTTTTTGACATAAATCAGAAAAAACCATAGCAGACACTGCGATGGAGCCTCGTACGATTCCGTATACCTAGCTTACATAACCCTACGTAGTCCTAGTATATCTACGCCACACCAGTGTACCCGCATATTTAGTAGTTGTATGAAGCATATGCGTCGTGTAGATCGCGGTTCTAAATTGCCCACACAGGCATGAGTTGCACATAAGTATATGCGGACAAATGAAAGTCCTTTCAAACTCTCATAAGCCACACATATATATACGTAGTGCAATGTATCAACATTTGTTGAAGTGTCAACCATCGGACGGCTAAGCCATCATACTATGTGGTCAACTCCGAGTGCTAAGCATTCATCACAACAACAACGAATCCGTGCCATTAAGACAGACATTATGTCGTCACGTAGGATAAGATTTTGACCAATGTTTCGATTAAATACGTCTTTCGACGTTTTGCATTAATATGCAGTTCAAAAATACCGTTTCTCATCAGGCCATGGCGACAGTGGTACTTGATACAATGTTCGAATGAACACTACACCAATTCGCACACGAACAACTCCAGCGAATCATAGTTGAAATGAACACAACCTAAAGAACTCATAAAGCCGTAAAGTAGCGGCCTTAGTGCCTTAGTCTAGTTTAGGGCCCTGAATACATTTTTTTCAACCAAGATACATTTCGGCCTACATTTCAAACGAAACAAAAATTATGAGAATCGGATGAAATTCGTCCGAATTATTCGCAAAGAACAATTGAAACCAATCAGCGGCTTCAGTCCAAGGGCCCTAGTTCGTGACCCACTGATCCAATTGCAATATGGATTGGTATTGGCAATACCTTTTAAATGGAATCAAAATCACGAAATCCCAACGAAATATACTCAATCCAAATGCAAAGAAAAAACACTTTGGACCCTTCCTACCGAACACTATACCATGCCCCTAGCTCATGACCAACTTACTCCATTCCAATTAACTTTTAAGATCCGTACGAAGTACGTGACTCTATTGCTTTTACTCTTAGAACGTCGAATTTGAATTTGAATTTGAATCCTTGACTGAGGGCAAACCTTTTGTGGTAACCCCTAGTTGCCAAATCAACTAAAAAAATATTGTCTCTCTGTCCGTGAAGAGGATAACTTGATGGGGATGATTTGCTGCTACATTTGGACTCCCAACGTGTATTTTTCAGTAGATATCTTCAAAAAGCTCTAAAACAATTGAAGGGCGCTGGCATGGGTCGTTCGAAAATGTCCATTTTCGATCCTGACCTCACAATTTCGATAAACCTAATATCGCTCTGTATTTCGCACGGGGCTAAAAAGTTTACTTTCAATGGAGCTGATTTATTTGAATTTTTTTCATTAAAACCAATTAAATGAAAACCGACAACATGATATTCTAATTATAACAAGATGGCACCAGCGGTTGCTGCTGAGCAAACATCATTTTATTTCATTTATGAAAAAGGAAAACATTCCCCCCCCCAAAAAAAACATTTTCTCATTGGTTTCTTTTGGTAAGTGTGAAGTAAGGAGAAAAAAAGCATGAAACAGCAGGTGGTGCAAATAATTATTGATGATAAACACGATTTAACGGAATGCTAAGCGAAATATATGTAATGGCAATAAATCCAACTAACAAAACCCCATTGCTGAGGAGAAGAAATCATGGGAACGCATAACATACGCACCTTATTTAGCACGAAGCAAAACCCAATTTCATTTGCTTTGAGCTTTGACACGTTAATAAGGATTGAAATGTAACATTGTCAGGTCGTTTTCTTGATGACTCTTCGTGTAGAGTTAGTGAATCGCGTATGTTTGATTTTATTTATTGGTCTCATGTGGTCTATTCGCAACATAGGTAGATATTGCGGTAGCTCAAAATCACTCAAAATAAATCTTTTGCAAATGAATGAATTTCGTACGGTGGTGACACATACAAAAATAATACAGTTCGAAGAAGCCAGCATTATACAGAAAGTGCCTAGCCACGTATATCATGCAGGCCCGTATGTGCTAACGGGTGAAGTTGGGCATTGCCCTCCCTAGAATATCATTTGCCCACATTGACAAAATTACATGGCTTCTCATTCTCATATTTCAAAACAATATAGGGAGTTTTACCTGTCTTACTCATCTCATGTTACTCATCTTATTTCAAAATATATGGAAACTGGTAAAATATCGACAATATCGAGTTCAAACTGACCAATGGAAAGTGGTAAAATCGACATACCGAGTTTAACCTGACCAGAATGTTACAAAGTGGTAAAATCGACCATATGTACATTGCCCACCGTATCAAAAAACGAAATGGTTCTTAGGTAATTGAAACTTACTTCGGTCATTGTCACACAATGCACATTCAAAAGTGACGATACCTTGATGTGCTTTTTCATGTTGGGTCAAGTTTCGTTGATAGTTGAATTGCCTTCCGCATAAGTCGCAAGAAAAGTCTGTATGGCCATCACTCACCAGAAATTAATGTAAAAACAATCCCGTTTTCGCACATACACGTATGGTGCAGCTACGTCCCCGCTATCATGTCTACTACAGCTGCAATTTAGCTTACGTTTCTAAGTGCCATTCATTCTATCGTACACATGACCGAAAAACTTGCCAAGCTGCAGAAACTTAAAATGCAAATATTTTGGCACGATAAAATTCGTATTTCATGCGGCCGTTGGTATACTCGTCAAACGAAAAGTCCGTTACATTTTTGTGTCACTTTTATGCTAACCACAAGCCAGCACAATATAGCCGTCTTCATCCCAACTTATTAAACCACTACCTGCACGGCAATATTAATTTTCCGAGAGTTGTCCGTTACATTTACGTTCCATGGTTGTACAGTACACACACATACACCCAACCATACATTGCTCTCGTATGTTACTGCTTAGTCCTCAAATTGAAAATATCACCTGCAGCAGAGACATAAAACTATACCAAGTAAATTTTGTGTAAATGCGGGGGGGATTTAAAATATTAAACCCAACGTCTACAAGTAAAATTTCATTCGGTTATATTAATGTCGACAGTAGAATAACGTATAGTCGAGCTATATTAAAAGTGAAACGTGTATTTTGCACCGACTATACCTACCGACAACGTAGACAACGACCAGGCGACATGTCAACCCATTACATAAAAGGTATAGGTGGCACAAGAACAAAAAAGAATTGTTTCCATGGAAGGGCCCGACCATAAAGCACAATGTTACATGAAAATCATTATGTGGCCATTATAGCGCAATATCTTTTTTTTTTCCCTTTCTCAACGGTGCGGTGTTGGGGATGCGGTGTACGTATGTTCCATATGAGAGGATATAAAAATGCCCACTTCACCACCTTATGCACACGGTTGTTTAGGTTGATTTCTTCATCCTCACAAGATATTTATATGGTAACTTGTAATTGGCTGCAATTTATTTAGAAAATGTGTGCTGAAACTGAAATATCGCACACATGGTGTGAGGATGCAACGAACATTACGTCGGATCAGTGTTATACCAATTCTCTGGTTTTAAACGATTTAGAAGAGCAATTTAATGAAAGAAACGTACACGTGCTCAACATAAGGATTGTCTTTCGTGGAAAAATTTTTGAAACATCTTCCGTAACATTTTATTTCTTGTTACTTCTTGGTATAACACCAAAGGAGTTGGGCTAAATTCTCATATTTCAAGCTGGAGCCGGTCTCAACGAATTTCAATTTCGCTGTTAATTTGACTCAATCAGCAGAAGAGTCACTTCATTCAATTAAGTTCAAGCATTTTGAATTCATTACCAAGTGTTCTTTTGACAAAAAATTTGAGTAACAAATTCTGTCAAGGTCAATGACACAATGACATAATAGATATAGACTGACCTTCCCACATAAAATTACCGAAGACTGAAGCTAACAACGAACTTTCTATGATCAATTTCACCGTCAATATGTGTTAATCCACAACAAACAGTTGGGTAATGACGAAGGGGTAACCACAAGTGGAATCTTTGGGACTGGTCGATGGAATTTAGTAGTGGAAATGAAACCGTTGGGACAGATTTTCAAACAGATAGCATTCCTATAAAAATTGACTAAGATTTTATTGGTGATATAAACGGAGCACCATTTACTCACGAATGTCAGTCTATATCTGATATATGTCATTGGTCGAGGTAGGTGTCAATTTTGTTATATTTCAGAAACGGATACCTTTGGATTTGCTGGAGCCCGGATCTTCATATTCAAAGGAGTTTCATGCATTCGACAATGAAATAATCTAATCTGCTAGTCTACCTTGCCTCAATGGATTATTCGAAAAAAAATGGTTACCAAAAATGGGGAAACTCCAAATTGAAAGAAATACTTTATGTCACATTTTATATCAAGGCTGTATATCAAGGAGGTCTTGCCAATCAGATACAAACTCATCTGTGGTGAGTTTGTATGTATGCGAAAGGTGTGACATCATTTTATCTGTGAAAATGGCGAATGTCGTAACTCCTCCATCCAACATCAGCACTTGTAAAATCTCCAAAAGTTCGTTGGTGATGGTCGCAGTAAATGTAATTTTCATTCACAGTTTTCTGTATACTCTCAGTCTCATACACTCGAAAAATCTTCAAACAAGAACAATAGAGTCCATCATGCTCTTAAACATACGAAAACTCAAGTTTGTACGGACTTTTTATTCCTCTCCACTTGAGGGATCATAAAGCTTCTTGTTATCGACATAAAGCCAGACTCCAGGGAACATTTTTTGTACGCTAAATTATCTTTCAAGCAGTGAATCCGTCCGATGAAAACATGTAGCGAAAATGAAATAAATTCAAACAAAATGTCACTGTGTGTGTAGTGCATGATCTCAGGACCCCGGTACACTAACTAGGTATTCAATAGGACGTATTCAATATCGTTGAGCGATAATACTTCCAAGGCGTCAGATGATCGATGTCTCGGACATAATATGCTATTTCCTCTAAGTTTGATAACTTGGCGAATACTTGTTCGATTGCAAAACTAGTTACTCTACTGGAGTCCTGACACCATGTGCACTAGCACTTTGTTTGATCGAAATCTGTCTAGTCAAAATTAATTTTCTTGCTAACAAAAATGTAAATATTTTTGAAGGACAAAAAATTTCAAAAGCGTGTGCACTTTCGAAAGAAGGTGTCGAAGAGCGTGCAAATGGGTCGAAAATAACCAGAAAATTGGTAGCGCACTATGTGAATGGTCCTGTCAATATTTCATATGAAAAGGGGGAAAGAAGAATTGAAAATTCAAAAGTCAATCTGTGATTACTCCGATTCATTTATTTTAATTGATTAAAGGCAACAAATAATGCCTCCGGATATTTCGGAAATTACGCCGTTTAATACATTGAACGCAAAATCCAGTCATTACGTTTTTTTTGGCATAAAGTTCCAATATCCTTCGCTTCTACTAATTGAATCAAAAGAAAATTCCGTAAGACGCTTAAGTGTATTGTCGTATTATTGAATAGGAACCGTTTGAATAATAACCAAAAAAAGCCAATGTATGGCTTTTACTTGTGGGAATTATCCATCTAGATTACTTTACATAATTTACCCAAATTATAATGTGACAGTCTCGAAGTGTACACACACACACACAGACATAGAATGAAGTGATGCTTCCGTCTTTCAGCCATAATTCGATTTTCGCTAATTTGCATTAGGCACACAAATTCAAAATGCCAGGCAGTTAATGTTTACATCCATCGTAGGGAATAGGATGTTCTGGTAGATTATAATATAGCATAATGAGTGAATGGTATTTATATCTACCGGGGTACCTTCAGCCGTTGTACAGGTATGCACGCAGTTTACAATACCATACAAATGTGTGTATGGTGTGTAACAATAAATTTGCACATAAATTATTTATAAAATAAAAGGTATAATTGGGTAACCCTAATTTATAACACTGGCAGAGCATATTTAACTTTATAATATTGCCTGGGTATGCAGAGTAAATATTTGAAACTCCACAATGTTGTCTTAGAAATTAAATTAAATTTGAAAAAATTGCGCAATGTTACGTTATAGAGGTACCGAAACGGTAAATGCGTGAGAGTGTACGGCCACAGTTATTTAATTTTTTCGATGGAGCTAGATTTGTCAAATTTCCTTATTTTGGGCCAACCATTTCTGATCGATGCTAGATGCACACAGTCACAGATCACGAACGGATCCTTTCTACTACCCACTTTTCATTGAAATCCTTCAAGAAGCCCTGTTTGGGACCTCTTCTAAACACCACCTGAACAGTTGCACACCTAAAATAGGAACTAAGCTCGAGCTTCTATTTTACCTCCATATGCTTTCCTGTTCAACCAACCAGCCAACAGGCGGCTTTTGAATACAAACCATGTCTAGTCTCATTCGTAAGACTTTCCTGTTTGGGAACTCGACTAATACGGGACGAAGCCACATGGCATCCCTACTCTGCATCCTGCTATCACTCATTTACTCGCCAACCTCGAACCTCAGCCAGCCTGTAGCCCAAAGACTTTCGGTCATTGGATTTGTCCCGCCTACTAGTCTTATCCAAGGCAGAGACTTCCAGTCCACAAACTGAGTGGAGAAATTCTATGTAGCCCAAAAGCCTTCAATCTTTGGAATAGTTCCGCTAGCGAGCCATATTCGAGGAAAACTCTCCGTTTCACAAGGCAACGAAGTATCAAAGCTGCAACATAGTTACTGAGCGGGACGACGAAATATAGTCAAAATATCGGTTCAGTCGTGCAAATGCCTACATGGTTTTCGAAATAAATACAAATTCGCCTGATTCACCACGTAAAAAACATAATTCAGAGCAAATGCCACTGATTACTTCGGATCATCGTTGACAGGTAAACACCGCTGCACATTGGAAACAATCGACACGCAACGCATTCATACAAAGCTGTGCGTATTCACTGGAATGATTTGATTGCGAAAATTTCTTTACAAATTTCCCGGTAGTTCAACTCCTGAAATCAAACTACAGGTACAGGCTCCAAAAGTGAAAGTTAAACCGTCTCACCCAAACAACGAAACAATTGTTTCAATGGGTAACATTCGCGATGTGTGTATAATACGAAGCTAACATTTCACCTTCACTTCAAAAAAATAAGGCAAAATAAATAACACTAAAAAATTAGATTAAAGTCAAAACACGAAATAAATACAAGCCTCGCGTAATCTAAAACATTCAGAAACGGTTAGTCATCTGTTATCGACAACGACGACAAAAATATGCAGCAACCTCTAACAACTGACACCTTATAAATAGCAAAACGAATATTTAAACGAACGAAGAAACAGATTTTATGTTTGAAGAAAGACAATAAAGGATAGACTGAGCGGGACGAGAAATATTAAGCTTCTGAAAGGTTAAAAGTTGGATGTCCTTGGATACGTAATGTCACAACGAGTGAGCTATGCATGAATTTCTTGAATTACTTTTCTTTCTAAACTTAATCAAACTTTTGAATCCGTGAGGATCAATCTCATATGCAACGACGCTTCATGTGACGAATAAAATATTCACAGTCTCATTCCCCACTAACTACACGCTGAGCAAACATTTTCCATTTTTTATTTTTTCAAACAATTGCCAGCATCACTGTTTCATATACACTGTGCTCGGAAGCAACACATAAACACGATTAAGTTGGATCTGTTTTGCTTGTACACGTTATGGTTCCATTGCTTCAGCTAATTTTGAACATTAATGAGGAAATTTGAGTATAGCACAGTACACGAATCACACACCGTCATCAAAACTAATCTCATCTATGCGATAACCAGGCTATACTGGCATTACCTATGCTGTGAATATCTTCGATGTTCCTGTGGGAAAATTCAGTAATGTTCATGTATAGTGTACCGAAATTGGAGCGTATATGAAAAGTGTATCGAATCGGTGTCATTGACATGGGAAATTAATAATTGATCGTCGCTAATAGAGCTATGCTGGTCACGCTCATCTAGGTTAACCCTATACCTATGTCGTAACTTCTTGACGTAACAATTTGACCTAATATTCTATACTTCGTTGAAGATACAACTAGTTGCTTTGGATAAATCCCACACCGAATAATAGATGAGTCTCTTGGTGAAAATCGGCTGTAGTTGGGACTATGTATTGGTTTGATTCATATGAGAAGATGCTACAACTCAGTTCAAATTTTATCTTCAACATAAAACGCACCTCGGTTCGGATATAAAAATTGCTCGATAAAAATAATCCTAAAGGATTTTCGCTAAACACGCACACAACCTTTTGGCAATAATAAAATGAATGAAACACAAAACGCACCAACAGTATCATGAACATAAGAGAACAGAATTTTCCCGCTCATTAAACGAACATTTGTATCCATTGCGATAAATGCAGATTCTTTAAAAGAATGAAAATAAATAATTTTTTTCTGTTTGCGGTTTGTGTTCACCTTTTACTCCACCATATGCTCTGTACAGTGTACATTGAATTAGAAAGCGTTACATAACGAGCCCTTTTTATTAACCTTAATTTGGGTAAATATTCTGCCGGTGTATCAAAAGGATATAAAAAATATGAAAAAATCTGATGCTAAACAGACAAAAACCACATTCATAAGCCGCATCCGGTCACTAGGCGTGTGTTACACGTGCATGGAAATTTGGCAAATGCAGCATTTTGATCAAAATTTAATATTTGCTCGTTCGTGCTTGGCCATGTAATAAAGAGATAACGAAGCATCGCACAGTGTTGAAGAAAAATTCAAAATCAAAATAATGCTTCATTATGCAGTAGTAATGAAACACTATTAGCACGCTAGAGCTTTAAAATTTTATTACACTTTGGCTGCGGATGATCAGAGCTTTGACAAGTTATTTCTAATCGATCTCATTCTAAGCAAAAAAAAATGAATCAAAAGTATGTCTCCAAAATGATCCGAATTTCTTACTAGTTCTAAACATCGGAACGTACAGCCGCTCTCATGTAAAACTTCCGAAATGGTGGTCCTATAGCTTTGACTTTACACTGTTTTGAGATATTCTATTGACGGACATGTTCTAGCTAGCTACAGGCGACCACACAATACAAATATTCAAGACGGCTGCAAGCGGCCTCAGGCACATTTCAGGCGGCTGACAGAATTGGTTCGAATTTTGGTCGTGCTACGTACACAAAATTACTTTTATGAAACCAGAAAAGACAAAGACCATAACATACGACTAGCCTACGTAGCCCTGCTACTAAGGTAGCTCTAATATGCGTCTACGCAATCCTATTGTGAACGCGCATACCCAGTAAAAAGAAGTTGTATGAAACAACTAAGTTGTATAGATTGAGATTTTGAATAGCTCACACGAAGACATTTTTTCTAACCAAGAACAATTAGGACTCCTCTTAAACGTTCAAATAAAACCGAATTCGCTAAATTCGAATGAAATTTACTCGAGCTTCTCGCAAAAACAAGTTAGAACAGAGTAGCGGTCTTACTCCAAGTGCCATACTTCGGGACCCTCCCATTGATATCGATTGCAATCAACTTTTTTATCTGGATTGGTATTGCCAATGCCAATACCTTTCAAATGAAACCAAAATCACCACATCCGATAATATTTACTCGATTTATATGCAAAAAACACTTAAGGTCCTACTTAATGCAAAAAACACTTAGGGTCTCACTTAACCTCACTCTTAGGCCTCACTATTCAGTGATCCGATTTCAACTGCATTTGCAGTACGTATTGATTGCTGCTACAATTACACTTCCAAACGACACATTAAACACCTCTCTGTACTTCGTACGGGGCTAAAATCTGTGCATTTTGATGACATTTTGAAGATGCAACGAACAATATCGAAAGCCAGTTCGACAATAGAACTTTTCCTAACGCAATTGAAATGGTTTTTTTTTCATCGAATCAGGGGTTTCCAGCACGAGTCGGAGTCAAGTTCTGGAATCGAATTCGCTTAAAAAAAAGTCGCCTAGCTTGAGTTACAGCTTATGTACAACGTTTTGTTTATAGCACTAGTTAAACAAAACACTTTTTGGAACTGCTAGCGCACAAAAAGATAAATAAATTCCCCAACAGAGCGGAACAGACTTCAAAATTTCGATTACATTGTTCAAACATACCTCTGAGATATCTAGAAATCAACATTTTATGAACAATGTTATACAAGCCAGCACATAAAATACACTGAATTTCATTGGGCATTATACGTTCAGGTTCAGAATTCAAGAGAACGAGTGGCTTCACCGGATGTTCTACTTACATATGTGCCAAAAAAATGAGATAATTTGAACTTCAGAATAAAGGGTTATCGGGCAACAATAGGCATCACATCCGTGATATTCTCA
>JANTFA010180524.1:2631-18640 GCA_026413405.1 Phytosciara flavipes
TGACGTCACGCTTTTTCATTGCTTTCATCAGATTAAAATCTCTGTTAACTCGTTGCTATGCACTTTTTCAAGTCAATGGTGTGTCAATATTAGATTACGTTAGATGCAGCGGAAGTCATTCATTGGACGAGGAACAATTTTGACATACGAGTCGGGCGAACGAGTACGTATTTAAGCAACGAACTTTGGAAACTAATATTTTGACAAGTGTAGAGTTTGCACATTCGAGCCGAACAGTTACTTAAAACAGCCAAGTGAGTTTGCGCATCACATGAATTATCAACACCCGTGGCTTGAGCGTATGAGCTCTCGACTCATAATCGAGAGGTCCCGTCTTCAATCCCATGGCAGGGCAAAATCGCGATTTTTTCCTGCCATGGGTCTAACGTAATTTATTTTAATTGCTGTACCGTGCGGCAAGTTGTGGGGCTCAAACATGCATGTAATGAGTAATGACCACTTTCCGCGGAGCTCATATAATGACAACTTTCCGCTTGGAATAGCGATTAGAAATGTTTGCTCTAACGAATATACTTTTGATCTACAGTCATCTGCTACCGTTAACGTCAACAAATCTATGCATTCTATTTGGTGTTCTCTAATAAAGCAATTTTTTGTGTTTAAACAAACGAAGTAAAAGATTTTGTATCAAACAATAAACAATAAACGTGACAAGGAAGTATAATGTGACGATAACCGTTTCTGTGAGTGTAAATGCCCTTCACTTCCTCTTTCATCCTAGGTCAAATTTTTCAACATTTTCAATCAATCACGAAAAAATAAGGAAGTTCAGCGTAATACAAGAAGATAGCTGCAGCAAAATGCAGTAAATTGAATAGACCATTTAAGAGAGATAATAAAAACGATCGAAGATAATAGCAGATCAGTTAAGTATAATAAACATTCGGTATTACAACATGCTTAGGGGCAAAATAGAAGCCCGATCCACAATATAAGTATAATTGGTGGAACACGTTTTTTTCCTATTGTCGTTTCTCCCTCACATTTTCCTCTTCATTTTATTGTTCGAAGAAAATAAAAAGATTTCTATGTTACAATGGCCATGAGATGCTGTTTACAATATTCATGATTCACATAAAATGTTATAAAACAGTGAAAATGAAACTCATCTTCATAATATCGTGCTGATTTGTCACTTAAACAAATATGAAAAAGAAATTAACAAAAATTTTACTTTCGATGACGAGTGACTAGTTTAACCTAACGTTTTACATAAATTAATTCACTGATGGTATATGGTGAGCTCGAAAAAAAACTTTTATCATCCATCGTAAAATAAGCAGAAGAAGAACCGACAACAACATGGAATTTATTGTGATAATTTTTGCATTTCTATGTTCATTTAATGGAGACACAAGCTTGCTGTTTCTTTTCGATAAATCTAATCGTGCGATATCTTTGAATTCTGCAATTCTGCAAATTCTTTTTCATGCGTCATTTGGGTTTTACTCGAGGGACCATTTTTGTCACTAGCGACGAAATGGATTTTCATATACTTTTTGTCACCCTTGAACCATTAGCCGTAAATACAAATCCTGCCCTACTGAACCTCAACCCCTCGAACACCAAAGCTCAAAATTTGTTGAGCAGCACCTATCATCATAAATCCAGAGTACGTGTTGGTTCATAGAAGTTTTCGTTCGTGTAGTGGGTGTGTTGCAAATGTTTTGTATTTCAAAAGTCCACTTTCCATCGCTGGTTGCAGAAAACCCTATATAATCAACACGTTGAGAAATTGGGTGTTTTGGTCAATGAAAGTGCAGGACAGGTATGGCCAATCGGCTGATTTATCTTGAAAATGCTCAATATTTATGTCAAAAAAGTATTAAAATGAGTGCGTTTACAAAATCTCTGTGTCCTCCGGGCATAGGTCTTGGCCATACCTGTCCTACACTTTCATTGGTTTTGGTCACATCACATGTAGTGACAATATGAAATTAGAAGAACAGTTACTGTTCAACAGTACGTACGTTTTGCTGGTGAGTATTTTCAAAATATTCTTGTAATTTTTATAAAATAGGATCGGAGGAGTTGCGGGAGATGTTATTACTAATTTTCAATTAGACGTCGCACTAAGGCCATATTGATGTCAAACTGAAGGTACTCGAGCCCAATGAAAAATGCAATTGAAAAATAAAATTCTTATTAGAAGGTCTGGCGTGCCTGACAAGTTGAAAGTTCGAAATATGACTTTAGTTGGATAGCTAGTAGCTGTGGTAACAACAACTGTGCCAGTCACATTCAGTCACATTTGTCCGCTAGCCCACTTAGTCACATCTCGGTACATTTAACTGTCCTCTTTTCAACGGTGCAATCCGTTTTTTCGTAGGTGTCAAAATTACAGGAGGATGTGCCGCTCGGCATTTTTTGTAAAATGAAAAAAAAATGTAACTATTACTCATGGAAGAACGAGGATGGCCCAAAGAGTATGCCCATGTTACTAGGTTATGCTTCACTGATTCTTGCGGAATTTCCAAATTCGTTTCCACTTTTGAACAGTAAAAGCAAAGATGGACCTTGACGAATGATCTTAGAAGTATTGGTTACGATTCACCTAAAAAAGTATGATGAATTCACGGACATTGGAAGTGGAGTACCTCCAATCGCAGCGTCATATTCAGCTAAAAAATAGCTGCTGACCAAATCGGTAAACCCGCCTGCCTTTGGGGAAAGTTGGGGTGGTATGATATTTTTGTCATTCATCGAATTTTTTTTCTGTTCAACAGTACTTGTGTCTTATTTTCAATTGTTTCAGATTTTTCGAAAATTTGGAAAACTGTGTGACACTGGCCAATTTCACAAGTATCATTTTTATGCCATTTCATTGCTTTTTCCCGCACCTTTCATATAAACGTACCCTAGTTTACTTGCTAGAGGATGAAAACTCGGAGATTATTTTTTTCTCTTTTTCGTTGTATGAATGAAAGAAACGTGTTCGTCCTAGATTGCTTTTTAATTCCATGTTCCGAGAAATTTAATTTTATCGACTCTTCAAACGATACATCGAAATAATTAAATTTAAAGTTAACGACTTAACGACATCATAAAGCAGAAAATTATTATTCGATTACGGATCCACACACACACACATTTTAGTAAAATGTCGGTCAGTTTTACAAATGTCTTAATCATTCGCACAATTTTCAAATCATTCATCAAAGGATCGAAATCGTTTTCAAGTTTTCTTCATAAAAACGCACATTCTTGTTAAATATCAATTGTTTCTAAATGTAGAGTAAAGCACTTCCTTTCTAATTACATCGTTTTCCCATATTTAGCAAAGGCATGAAGTTGTCTGTGAAAGATTTGAATCAATCATCATAATAATGACATGGGGGGAATCTCTACATCATCATCATCCAAATGAATTGATATGAAACACAAATAGAGCCCGGACCGGCTATCTAATATTCTCATAAATATTTCAATTAAATATTTAAATTTAATTTTATTTATTCCTTTTTTTTTCTTCTCTACAGTCGAGTACGAGAACATATTACGGTTGTACTTTCTCGATACAATTTTTACCATTAAAATACAATTCATGAGTGTATCTCATCAGAGATAGATAAAATAAATTTAATTTATGTATGTTCCATTCTGCACAAATAGATCTTTGGAAGATCAGAATGCCGGTAATAAAACAATATAAAAAGAAAGAAGAAAAAAATTATTCAAACTAAAGAGAGCGGTATCATGTAATTACAGTAATAATCTACATACGTTTAAGACAGAAGATAAAGCAAGAACAAAACAACAACAAAAAAGTATGGAAATTAAACTCACTTTTAGCAACGTCAATCTTATTAAGCATAGGAGTTTGTGTATCAATGATAACCGATATTTAAAAATCACTTGCTATTTTAATCCAATTTGTTTAAGTGCAAACGCATTCAATTGCATCTACGATTTAACGACCGATATTGCGATAAAGTCGGATGCGCGGATTAAAGAAATTTATTAAATTGAAAGAAAAAATTAATTTTCTTCTACAGCAAATTTAACTCGATTTTCTTTTTAATTTTATTTTTCAAAAAAAATTGATGATCAGTTTGAACGGTTAATTAATTCAACTGATTTGTTTCAATCTGCTACTTCTTCTTCTTCTTCTTTTTCCTTTAACTCCGGTATAAAAATATATGTTTTCGCGCACGCGTCTTACTCGTACGGCGGCCAACAGACTACTGACTTTATACTGATACGAAGAGTGCACACTTCTGTGGCAAGAAGAAAAGGTAAACGAAGAAAGGTAAATGAAATGAAACAAGAGAAGTGAATTTAAAAGCTCGGTTTTTCGGTTTTTTCTTAAAGCATCCGAAAGAGAATCATATTTTAATGACGACAATATTTTGTGTGTGCATGAAAGCTACCACTCTTCTTGGTATTTATATTAGCACTGAGTTCCACCATTTGGGTGGGTCGGGTCCTTTCACTTAAAATATTTTTGCTATACTAGGGAGGTAATGTGGCCGTTCCCTCACGAGGAAAAAAAACATAAGCGCTCGGCTTTTACTGTTCTAAATACGATATATCAAACTACTCTCCCTGAATAGTAAGGGAAAGGGGCTGTACATAAATGACGTCCACCGTTTCTAGAGGATTCCGTACTCCCTTCCACTGCGTCCACCATTTATACACATTAATACTTCTAACACGGCGTGTCCACTTTGGTCAGACTCTCCTCCCCCCATCACAGATGATTAATAGATTTTTTAATCGAAAATATAACTTGAGTCTAGGTACGGTAAAGCTATTGTAACATCTGGTTACTTATACATCTTTTTTCCGAAAGCTCCAGTTTTAGTGGTATTAGGATAAACGCAGACAAACTTATGAACAGAGAAGTTTGTTTGTCATTCAACAGTAAATTCAAATTTGAGTCATAATTCTTCGTTCAGCTTGGAAGTGCGATTCTCCATTTAGTTCAGCTGCAACGGTTCCTTCACGGAACGAACTGTTAAGGCTCTTGAGAGTACTGTGATCTGGCTAATTATTTGCAGTGATTCATCTTCGGACAAAGAGCGACGTAAGCTTTGTTGATTGATTCAATTCGATTGAATTCGGTTCGCAAAGCTGATTTGCTTCGAATAGCTAGTCTTTGGCTAGCTGGTTTGCTCCGATTCACATAGCACCCTCTCTATTTTCTTCAAGGATATGAAAGTGTTCATTTGAATCTGATGCTTTGAGGCTCTAGTAAAGCTATTGATGTGTTTTGTTCCCATGTAAGCAACTGAATCCAGACTAAATGAAAGTTTTGTATGGTTCCATTAGGATTAAACTCGTTATGGTTATAAACAGAAGTAATCAAGAAAGAGGGAAGATTGTTGAAGAGTGAAGCCATAAACTCGTTTCAGTGAAGTTTACTACCACTCAGTTCACTTGGAACCCTTTCTATTCTATTTGCAAGGTTGAAGTTGTAATTCTTTGCTGTAATATAATGCAACAACAAGAAATCCCGCTCAGAGTTACTTCCTCTAATCCATCCTTATACATCTTCTAAAAATCGACAAATAGTTACGGTGACGCAACAAAAAATTCAAACATTAAAGAGTCCGTCTGTTCCGCTTTCAAATTTTTTTCCGCTCTCAACGGATTGTTTCTATAGTTGTTCACCTCCCATCGTGTCCCTTAACATTCGGCGGGCTGCTCATAGTGAATTTCAGAAATCGAAAAAAACATTAGTGAAAATTGCTGGACACGATGGGATGAAAAACTGTGGAACAAATCCGTTGTTAGCGGAAAAAGCTTTTGTTAAACCTCCCTCCCCCTTTTAAGAGCGTGCTGAATTTGTGAATGACCCCTTGACTACCAGCCAAGGGAATTATAAAATATCAAATATATCGAATTCATATCTGTGAATAAAAGCCTTCGACATTTTTCTCACTATACACAATTTTGCCGATCCGATATTTTTATGTGTATCTCATCGACATTTAATAGGAATGAAATAAATGATAATGAGCCCGCGTGTACAATGTGCATGTGCGTTGCAATAATGGTTTTGTTGTGCGTGGACTTTTTTTCTCAAAAACTTTTCTTTCGAAGAAATCTGCCATTACTTTGAATCATGTGAGTATTTGCTCTACACATGACCCTTTTTTTTCGTTATGGGTAAATCTGGGTCGTAGGTTTCTTTATAGATAAATATTTATGATTTTTTGTTGTTGTTTTCACTCTCCACTTGAAAACTTATAAAATGATAATCTCGACAGCATATCTCTCATTACACAAAACATTTACCAATTTTTTTCTTCTTCTTTTCTTCAACCAAACCGATAAAACCGCTTTTTAGTTTTTATACTCATGCAAACAAGCGTGTGCATTTAAATTTTCATTAATCTTCTTTTCAGTTGAATGTTATTCAGATCACCGTTCAGGCTCGTAAGCTATCGAGAAGGTATTGATTTCCCCATCGAAACACTTGTTAAGATCGCAAAAATGTCGAGCTCATCTATGTAACAGACAATCTACACAAATCTTCGTGCTTCTCATGTCAATCGTTCACACGATAAACTTAATTCTAAGCAAAATATGGTTCTATTGTATGCTCCCATATTCAAACTCTAAGGAAGGAACTGTCCATAAATTACTCCCATCCCCCTTGTCCACAACTTTCCGAATTTCTCCCACTAATGAACGTCCAAAATGAGAAACCCCCTTTCCTTAAAAGTGTTAGAACTAAATTATGTTTGTAGTTCAGCCTAACAAAGTTATAAACACTCAAAGGATCACATAAGAGGCCATTCACAAATTACTCACGCCTAAAATCATGAGTTTCAGATACCCCATCCCCCATCGCACGCCAAAATGTATGTATAGCGTGTGTAATTTGTGAATGGCCCCTAAGTTGTGAATTTGAATTTTTTGTAATGTTACTGGTTCAGGCCCCATCGTGGACGTCATTTATAGACAGCTCCTAAAAGTAACGCACACTCTCAGCGAATCACAAACTCTATACGGAACGCAAGTTTCGAGTGAATTTCACCACAAATTCACCTTAAACTCTAGCGTGTTTTTGCAGATTTGCATGACCTCCAGCGTTAACATACTTACATTCAGTTTTCACCTTATTTACTGAGAAATATTACTGAAGAAAGTTGTAGGGAGGTAATTGCTTCAGCATGGAAAACACGGTACCTAAGTGCTTCGAAGTCTTTGTTTCGGCTTGGGCTACAATTTTCCCAATAGTCAAAACCAAAACTTGGAAACAGGTACGGTAGGTATATTGTTCATCAAAAACTGGTAGTTCTTTTAGAGAGCTCTTTAGTTGCAAATGTGAGATTTGAAAGTATAGATTTCGCATGACATATACATTTGACAAGTGTGGCGTGTGACAAGCGTGCATCTCGAGCCGAAAGCGAGGAATGCAGCAACACAAATCAAAATATAACAATCTCTTAACCAGTGTACAACACTGTTAGAATATTCACAAGGTACACTGTCCGATTTCAATTCCTCTAATTTTGTAATCAATGTTTGTGAATTTGCTAGAGAGTCGCCTGGAATCAGGTAATGAATCATTTCCCAGTGATGCAACGAGTAAAGAGTATTTCCCTTGACGAAAGTGGCGCTCACTCATCTATTTTGGTTGAAATTGTTATACGCTGCCCACGAGTTTTTAAATCTAAGTTTGATGAATGTCTTGGAACATTTTAATTTGTAGATTACTAATATAAACTGAAGATTTTGTTGAATAAATGCCATTCGAATTGAATTGAATCTACAGAGCACCTGACATGGCTAAACAGCCTCCAACAACAGAAACGCAAACATTAGAACAAAAGAAACGTAAGCAGAAGAACAATAGAAGCGCTTCTATTGATCTTTTGTTTGAATTTCTTTTGTTTTATTGTTCAAATGTATGATAACATTCTGAAAGCACTGTACTCCACTTAGGCACACACTCACCTATTAAGCGCGCGCCAAAGTGTATGGAGGCTGTTTTATCACGGCTTCATAACGGCGTCAGCGACAATTTTGAGGGCTGACAGAATGGGGTTGACTGGGTGTCGTTTTTTGTAAATTAGGTCTTATTCCAGCAGTGGGTCAGGTCTCTTGACAGAAGCGGTTAACTGTGAAAACATTTTTCGCGCAAAACGAATGGAAACTTCGAAGTACAATTTTCTCTTCGTATAGTCAATTAGGTTTTCCCACAATATCCCATGAATACAGAATTGTAACTTGCGATGCTGTCATCAAATTGACCGAGTAAATTTTATCTTTCCACTTACACGTACTGTACTACAAGTAGACGCATTAAACAAATTGAAAGATAAATTGGTAATTTAATGTTTTTAAAACCTTTCATTGATTGTAAAAATTTCTAACAAATTTTCAATCACTCGATTGTGTATTGGTGATTGGTTTTTGAGAATTATTTGCTCAAAGCACTTCCAGTGAATCAACACACTTTTTAGGTGGCTCTCTCGCACACAACAAGCGACGCATTGTTTTGTGAACTCAAATGCATTATAATCGAGACGAAAAATATCACGTTATTGTTTGCTCATTATTGAATTTTGATTTATTTATAATTTAATTTCACTTTGTAATTAGTTTTTGTATTTTAATATTTACTGATTGGCTTTCAATATTCAATGGTTTCGTTTCAAGAATTTAATCATAAAATTACGTCCGGAAATTCGGTCATTCTACGAAAACTCTCAGATGATCGAATGAATCACAGCACGACACGCGAATCGTTCAAAATTGTTCAATGTTCATGATACCTGGCAGGACTTTGCAAGCGTTGTGGCCATTTCCTTCGGCTCGTCAAACAAATTATGTTCCGAGAAGGACGTAAGACGTAACGCAGGTCTTTTATATAGACTTTTCACTCGTTACCAAGGTTCTTCTCGAGTAAAATGTAACACTTAACGGGTTTTAAGTTGTAATTCTGACTTGTGTGGAAGTATATATCGCCTTCAGTTCGTGCTGCAGGCACCCCACTCGTTAGAAAAGAATTCTCCCAGCCAGTTCGTAATCTACAATTGAATGTGAGTCTTGGCCATCAATGTCCCGTTTAATTTTTCGCCCCGACAAGAAAATTTCAATTTCAGACGTTGGAAAAACCAATCACCAGAGTTTTTGAAATTCGATATGAAAAAGTGTATCGGTCCTGGATTCTCCAGGAGATTACCTATTCCGAGGCACTTCAATCTTATGTCAAGATTTGTAGATCTGATCACGGAAAGAAGTTGCAATCATTTTGTGAAAAGTCAGCGTTGGGGAAAGTCACGAAGCTGCACAGCCCGAATGGAGGTCTCGATTCAACGCTGCGATATTCAGCTATTAACTTTCGTTTTTAATATTGATTTCACGTCATTTTTCTTCTGAGAAACCATTCGCCGTTTTATGCAACCTCACGCTTCCACCACGAAAATCGATAATCGCGTTGGAGGCATTTGAAAATGATTTCTATCAGAAAAATTCTTACTGTATTAGGATCTCTGGGTCATTCTGCGGATATCCTGGGGTCAGGCGTTCAGACGTGAAATAAAAAAGAAATAGCGATTCACCCTAGGGATCCGGGTGATCTTATCTTAAGAACCTGCTGAAAATATCGTCGCTTCACGACAAAGTGTCGCATTTGAAAGCAGAGGTCTCGTACCTTGACTACAGCTCCCCTTCCAAAAGACCTGTAACGCTCAAATTTTGGTAATCGATTATGAAAAGTCCCAGCTTTGTTCAGGCTAAATTTGGTTCAAATTGGTCAAGCAGAAGCGGAGTTATAGGTCATCACTTTTAAGGCTCGAAACCAATACGCTCCTGTGAAGTGAGCACGACGATGTGTAGAACAACAGAAGTAACAGATTCGAAAACTATGATCATCAAGTTGATAGTTTTGAGTTACACTGCTTTAGTTTTCATATAGAAGAATATGGCGCTGTGATCAATTTCCAAAAATGTGAAAATCTGTGAGGCTAGTTCTGTCTTTAAATGTACCGATTTTTTTTATAAAAATAATTTCAATAACCACAGCACTGATAACCAGGCCTTTGCAATATTCCTATCACGAATATTCTTGACATAGCTGTTGAAAGCTGGAATCGCAGTCAATCTGTTAAGTCGTTGTATTATGTGCACAGAGATAACTCTCTTCCTGCTCCTCATGGTATGATGGGTCTTATTTGGTAGATCGCTAGACTCATACACCATTCATCCCGGTTTTGATTGGAACCAATCCTGCCTGGCTTTTTCTAATCACTGTGTGATTAAGTATCCATTATTGGTCCTTTAATAAAACACTACCTCAGGACAAAGGGAAAATACTCACACTGCTCATGGAGAACCGTGTTGAAGTTGAAAAGCACGTAATCCCATTGCGTTAGAATTGTAAATTTACTGGGTACGTTCGCCCACTTCAAGTGAAAAAAACCTGCAGCTGAGACGGAAAGTTTGAAATTTCTAAAAATCCGTTGAATTACTCGTAGATGAGAAAATGTAACACGATTCATGGGTCGATGTCCAATTTTATTCAAACGGAGCAGCTCTAACGCACCTTTCAGATTCTATATTCAAACAATGCGATGGTTCAATGGCTCTTTGGCATAAAATTTATTTTGTCAACTAAATTAACGACAATTTGCTTACAAGACTAAATTATAATCTCTAGATTGAATTGAGAGTGGTACAGCGACCATCAATTTTTGTCGTTTCTGATCTCGTTATTGAAAAATGAAAGGACTTAAAGAAATAAGAGAGACAACCGAATCATACCACGACGGGATTTTGAAATGATAGTCGCTGTACTGAAGTTTCTATTTTAAGTTGATCGAACTCAGTAGATCTGACGACAAGAGTCACCCTTACATTTGGCCAATTTATCCAATGCCAAACTCAATAGCGCATGTTCGGACGGCAACATATCGAAAGCAATGTTCGTCATCTGATACAGATCCACAGACAAATCGTATGCTTCGACAAAGTTCTGCAGAGAGTAAAATAAAGTCCTCGGATAAAACAAAAACTTTCCAATGAAAATCGATTTTACCTCTCGATCTTGAAATTCGCAGAAAATTTTGTGTTCCTTCTTCTGGACAAATGTTTGTCGTATGCACGAGTACGTATTGTTCCAGGCATCTTCACAGTGGCATTCAGCTTCGATTGTGCATTGCTGTTGAAAGAAAAATAAACCGACAAAATCATGACGAACGGTTCCTATCGTTCCCATGCACATTTTGACTTACAGACAGTCTATCACCCTTATGCCAATTACACTCCGGACTGTATGTGGATGAATCACCTTCACCCCAATATTCAATCAAGATCTGCCTGTTACCATAGTCGGTGGATAGAACCGTGTCGTCATTTTCATTGGCAAAAAATGATTGGCCATCAAGGAAGTCCGGCAGTGGTATACCTACCAGATAAGGAATCATTGAGCAACACGATGATTTTCACATTTTCCTTATACTCTCTCACCTGCCCGAGTCAACAAAGACGGAAATATGTCGATCAAAGCGACCGGATAGTCGAAAACTATTTTCGGCTGTATCTTCGGTCCACTGATCACAAATGGTACCCGAATGTCCGTTTCATACGGTTGACGCTTATCGAAAGCCTGACCGAATTGACCCACATGATAACCGTTATCGGACGTGAAGATGATGTAAGTGTCATCGTACAACTGGTGTTGCTCCAGTGTGTGAACGATGTTGGCAACCATATCATCAACGGCAAGCAATGACTGCCACCGCTTTCGATAAATCCCATCCAGCAATTCTATAGTTTCGTTATGAAGTGGGGGCATTCTCAGAAGCCAATGTTTGTCTGAAATGGGATTTTATGGAATATTTTATGTGAGGCGAATGATTTTTGACATTGTCTTGGTGTGCAACAATCCAATCGACTCTACTCACCTAACATTCCAGATTCAACGTTAAAGTTGGGTGTCCGCAAAGCTTTAACATTTTCAAAAGTGTGCAAATGCCGATCTGCTGCTATGGATGGAGCATGTGGTGCAGGGGGAGCAATCATAGCAAAAAAGGGTTTTTTAGCGCTTGACAAAAATTCCAAGGCTTTCGTATTCTGTTTGAAATTGTCTCATATTGAGTGGATGTTCGATCATCATTAGTAACAGAATCTCAACGACCTACCAACACGTCGGTTAAATATTCATTGTCATACTTCTTCAGCACACCGTTTTCGTTGAGCGTGTAATTATAGTATGCTGAGTTGCCGTGCAATCCGTACCATTCAGACCAGCCGGGTGGAATTTTTTCGGAAAAATACTACGAGATGAGACGAGAATGTTACGCTTTAGTACGACTCAGTTTGCATGTCGCAAAAATCGCCCCATGTTCACCTGATTCAAATATTTCCCAGCGTAAAATGTTTCGTAGCCATTGTCCTGTAAGACTACTGGCAGAGCTGTTGGTTCAATATTCGTCTGCCAATGGCTACCGTAGCATCCACCACTGTGTGAATTGTTTATAGTTTCGTGATTGTGCGCATATTGACCACTGAGAATCGATGCGCGCGACGGACAACAAATTGGAGATGATGTGAACTAGGAAAAACAGCAAATTACACCGGAGACTTGACTTACCATCATCTTAGTTTTGTTTAATCGTTCAATGGTGATCTTTCGACGTGTTAGGAAATTATGGGAAAAATAGAAGTAGAGTCTGGGAAACGAGAGCCAAATGATTCTGATGATTCTTACAAATTATTGTGACTCAGATACGTCTGCGGCATAACTCTTTGAAAGTTTTGGTTTTTGGGAAGCTAATGGAAAAAACTCGTAACGAGTTCTGGATCAGGTCGCATCTTTAAGTTGTTCGAATCCTCTCTGTCACTCTGATTCCTTCAAATCTACTTGCGAATTGAATGATCAATTCTTTCAGATACTCACAAGTTCGACCTTCATCTCTGCTCTTTTAACATGTTACGGAAGGCTATACATCTGATCTCGGCTAGAACGACCAAAAAAAATGAAACTCTTGGCCTTATTTGATTTTACATGTAGTAGTAGACGACCTTGTCCTGTAACTAACAAACTTTACACAAAAATATCTTGAAATTTATGGAAGTTTTCATTCGAAAGAGGATGACAAGTTAAGTATACCAGATAAGATTCCACGAAGAAAGTGTCACGGAGTCCGAGCTATTTCAAGACCCAGTTTGTTAGTCACGGGACAAGGTCGTGGAATTTGCCATATATTGCAAAATGACCGCTCAAACAATTGAAGTAAAAGATTTTAAAACCATAATTCGAAAATGCTTTGATCAAAGGAAGTAGTAGACCCGATTAAAATACTGCTGGCATGCTTGCTGTCTGTGACGGGTTATGATTATGTTAGGAGACGCAAATCAACCAGCATTAATTCAATGATTTAATGGCCAAATCAGAGTTGGATTCAATGTTCGAGTTGCTATTTTGAAAAGGGTTTTTATCAAAACTTTGACCGGTTGAGGTGCTCTGGAGCCACAAATCGTACATAGTTGGTTATCCGTTGGAATTGATTTCATTTTAACCCATAGTGAGGTGTAACGAACTATGTACAAGCCTCGGTCAAAGTTGAGTAGCTTTGTATTGATTCGCGTGGTGTGCAGACTTTGTATTCCATATCAAAATGTTCAGCCTTCCGTCTGATGCTATTTTTCTCACATAGACCATTCCAAACAACAATATTGAACTTACCACATTCGTAAACAGTGCACCTCTGTTCGCCAACAGCTTCCGAACATTTTCCATAGGATTCAAACCATTCAGTGCGACATCTTGATCGTCCGTTAAAATAACAACGAAATTCGAATGTGCCGATGCCACTTTCATCAGACATAGGAATGATGTAAACAAACAGCAATAACTTAAGGCGTTCATCGTTCAAGGTGATTATAATGTGGCGACGTTTTCAAATAATGAGAAAAAAAAAGATTTCCACTCACGACGACGATTCGATTAAGTGATGAAATGAGAAAATAATTTGGTTGACACTGTGGGCTTTTTCTTTACTATAACAAACTCTCTTTATATTTTCATAATATGAATGTGTACATTTTGAATCAAATTACGGAAATCGATCATTTCAATTAAACTGCGGGCATTATATCCAATCCGTCACACTCTTGCGCTATTTTAACACCAATTGCAAACAATGCAATGCCTTTAATGAGTGACCTATGGCGAATGGAAAGAAAGAAAAGAAATCCTTGACTAACACAGCACACAAAACGTTTCTTTTTTTTATGAATGAAATTTCGCAAATTTCGTTGAGGTTATGTTAGATCATTGGTATTGATTATGCATGTTGGTTGTTTGACAGTGTTAATGTGTCCGAATCTTACCATTGATATTCATTGTGGTACATCGATTTGAAAATGGTGAAGATATTCTGGTTGCCTTTCGGTTGCATTTTTATTTAGTTTTTAATTGAAAAATTTTATTTTCTTTATTCAAAGATGCACGGAAACAAATTGACGTCTGTCACAGTGACAGATAAATTTTTAGACTCGTGCAAAGTACGAGGGTCTTATGCTTCCAATATCCACTTTGTAACACGTCGAAGTCAAATTCCTGAGTTAGAGGAAACCCTTTGGGAACCATCCACATATTTCAGCACTGCGATGGGTAGAAAATGATGACTCCAATGTTGAATTTTCAAAATTCTTCATAAGAAACTTAACAAATCTACTGATTTGAGATTTGGTTGGGTGTCTGAAGATTCAAAATTTGTTGCTGACGTAATATGTGGACAGCCCCTTGTGCAATACCGCACTGACTCGAAAAAGCCCGTCGGTCGGGGGCTTTATGCAACTCAATTTCTCACAAATTAAATATTTCCATACAAAAACCGAAGAGGCCTATTCGCGCGGATCCTGAGATATGGTCGAATTAGGGCTATTTTCCAAGGCCATTTACTGTTGTATAGGTCACATCGATGCTGCAAGGTTTTGACTTTCCACACAATCCGTAATGAGTGCGTTTATAAATTTGTGTGTTACGTGTGTCTTAACCAAGGCTATACACTAAGGAAGCTATGCCATCCGCCATTTTTCGGGTAAATGGTGTCACACCTTTCGCATACAAAAAACTCACCACAGCTGGGTGCGTATGGCGTGGTGAAATGTTTGCATGAAAAGTGGTGTGGCAGCCGATTACCTGTTTGGCAAGACCTCCTATGTGTATAGCCTTGGTCTTAACCTGTTGTTTCAAAACCTTGACCTCAAAGCTGATACGTGCAAAGTATATAAACACTGAAGGTAACGCAAATCCTCAGCGGATCACAAAAAATACGAGTTTATGTGGGTTTGCGTTACCTTCAATGTTTATATACTTTGGATACGTGCGGGTTACACACCGCAAATGGATTCTTGACAACTTCATTGCAGATTGCAGGTAATTTCATTTTTGAATGTGAAGTTTCGCGCATATATTTAAAGCTGATGGCGAAAATGAAAGATATGGACCCAATCGATACAGGAAAAAAGCTTGTCGAAATGCGATCACGGGCTGGGAAGTTAGAACTCATAAAGTGAGCCTATGTCGAACTACTCGGCCGTGTAGTACAGTGAAAGTGAAGTTTTTTTTCGTCTATATCTGGAGTAAATTTCATCCGAATTTCGTAGTTTGAAAGGTAATGACGACTGTAAAGCTGTAATACTGTTTTCGATGGTCTCGGAAAATGGCCGCTAGGCGCCATTTTGGATTTCAGAGTTTTTTGCCTATGTTTCGAGTAAATTTCACCTGATTTTGGTGGATTTTTCAGAATTTAATTTTAAAATAGACTTCGTACGCTGCAAGCAATTATAACAAGGGATGAGTTTGAAAGGGAAGTATTTGAAAATTCAGCGATGCTTAAAACCGAGGGTGAGATGTGAGTCTACTACGGACAACTAACTCGCCGTATACTACAAGGCTATATACTGTAGTGGAGCCATTTTATTAGGTATGCGGGAAACACACCACCTTTGATGATTTTACGTACAAAAAAATTCACCACATCATCACAGCGACGATAGTCAATCACAGTAGGTGAATTTT
>JANTFA010180635.1:770-18640 GCA_026413405.1 Phytosciara flavipes
TAATTACTTCGATTGAATCAAACAATTCACTTATCTCTATCTATTCACATCGAGCTCTCGTTGGAAAATTATTTCCATTGAATCGTTTGATGGAGAAGGAAAAAAAGTTTTTCATTTCAAAGTCTATGCAAAACGTGAAGTGAATCAAGAAAAAAAGCCGCTCCGATTCTCTATTAATAGAGCAATTGATTGAAGATGAAATTCGAAAAAAATAATCGAAAAACAAATAACATTTAGATATACGTGTGCCAACAAGCCTTTCGTAGCTGCCCTATAGGCGAACTTTGGGTTCGGCATCCCGTACGTCCACAGATTAAGCATAACATTCACTCCCAATTAAGCTTAATGGAGTCAAATTAACTTGAAATTTAATGAAAAGAAAGAAATGGAAAGCAGCTGTGATTTAAACCAAGTCAAAGTCAAAGAAGAGAAATCCTGAGACATTCAGAACCAAACACAAAATACCTGATCCTACCTGACCCGACTTGCGTTATGGTAGGACTGTCGAATTCAAATGCAGTGTGGTTCGCCATTTTTCTAAAGATGTCGCAGCAACAAACCCGGTGTTAAAAGAAAAATAATTCATTTTTTGCTTGACGGAATTTAGCTCAATATAATGTCATCACATACAAAATTCACAGTATTCGGTTTTTCAATCAGTTCAGTATTTTGATGCGCGATAAAAGTTTCAAAAACGAACATTCGGAAATGTAATTTCTCTCCAGGTCAGGTATCAGTTCAGATTGAGAAAGTTTCAAGATGATTTCAGCTCAGGTGGGCTGTAATAACTTTAAAAAGGACAATGCAAGATACAACTAAGTACTGGCTTGGATAATGTTCCATTAGATTGTTGTCATCATCGATATAAGAAAGCTTAGATATGCAATGTCAAATAGCACTTTGAAAAAGAAAAGTTATTGGATTTGTGTTCAGACACCCAACGGCGCCCGTTCTGAAGTAAGCGCTCACTTCATATTTATTCCGTTCATATAAATCGTACGTCGTGTCGAGTTGCATGTCAAACCATTTGCAAGACATTCATTGGTTGTAATACTTTTCAATTTGGATTGAAATGTGCAATACAACGATACAAAATGAACTCAGGAAAAGAGAAATTTCGATTTCAACGACAATTTATGGGAAAAATAAAATTTCGACAACAAATTTAGTGAGCAATTAGGAAGATTTAAGGGAAAACAAGGAAGCAAGAAGGAGTGGAAGGCCTGATATATGTACATTGTATAACACCTGGGTTCCTTTTTCTTACTGATATACGATTGTGTATAAAGTGGGCGAAATTTTTCACGTGCTACATATGGGCTGCACGATTCCAAACGATGTAAGATTATTCACGTAACGTGCACGAAATAAACAGTCTCAATATTGTGTTTCGTTGAAGCTGTTTATAGTAAAAAGAGTACGTTCTACACGTATTAATACGCACAGCAGGTATCATGGGTAACATGTATCGCACAATATTGTGTGTGTGTTCCCTCCACTTTAATTTACTTCTATTCAGATAAATTCATATCTGTCATCGCACCTCGAACGTAGATGCTATTAAACTCACGCTTTGTGTGCTTGTTATTCATGAGGATTGATTTTGTCATAACATGGCATCCTTCTTCCGAAAGTATTGGACTGACAGCGTTTTTGACGTAGTAATGCCAAGTCTGTCGTACGGTTGAAATGCTTAAGAACAGACCGTGACAGACCTTCCGTTGAAGTCGATGGAGTAAGGTAACCACCGACGGAAATTTCGGGACAGGCCGATGGAATTTTTGAAAATAAGAAATGGAATTTTTGGAATTTGATGGAATTTAATAAAATTTCGGAATTTTTGGAAATTAATATTGGAAATGGAATTGTTGGGCCAGATTTTTGGCCAGTGGCTATCCCCTCGTTCGAAGTTCTATGAACGCGCTACAATATTTTCATCAAGTGGTGACTTACACGTCATATTTTATGATGAATGTCTTTTTAAAAATATGACTGAACTCATGCATAGGATATGTACACGTGCACACGGAAACAATACTGTTTATACAGCTCCAGAACTGTAATACTCACAGCACCACAGCACGAATTTTCGAATTGAGATACGTGGATGCTTTTTTTACATCATAGCACATCCTCCGCGTATGAAAACAAAATGCAGTATTATGGTCTCACGTACACCAGTGAATTTTCATTTTCCTCCGAGTGTATAACACATCCGGGTTAGTGGGAGAAAAGAAATTCTTAAAAATTAAGTAAAATGTGGATCAGCTCTCTTTGTGTCTAATATCTACCGAGTTATGGCCAACTCAAATAATTCTTTGCAAATTAAATGTGGAATTCATCAGTTTATGCCATAAAAGAGAAACGTACATGAAAGCACAAATTGATCAAATAAATTGAATCAATCAGATTCTGTTAGCACCCCTCGTTGTTCTGTTGTTCGTCAGAGTGGCTTTTGATGTTCATCCAGAATCGCTAAATGTTTTTCGTTTCAGTGTTGAGCCACTAAAAATTGATTGTTAGATTCGTACGAAGTACGAGGGTCTCATGCCTTTTAAAAAAATGTCCGACCGTCTGTATGTCGGTCTGCCTGTGATCACGATAACTTGATTAAAACGAAAAAAATCTTGATGGGACTCGATTTGTAATCGAAAAAGCCAGGCTAAGCTCGAAGATGAGCAAAATCGGTCGAGCCGATTCAAAGTTATGGCCGCAATAATGCCATTTTAGAGAGCTGGTCGAAGTTTCTCGCATACATAACCGGTGGTATTGCTCAAAGAAAGTTCGTAGGTGATGCAAATGAAAGGTATTGTCTCCACCAATCCAGGATCAAAAGTTTGTCAAAATCGAATCTTGGGCTCGGAAGTTAGAGCCCATAGAGTGAGTCTAAGTTGAGCTACTCGGCCATACAGTTAAAGTACAGTTTTTTGTCGATATCTCGAGTAAATTTCATTGGATTTTCGTAACCTTTTACATGTTTGAAAGGTATTGACGACTGTAAAGTGCTAACACTGTTTTCAGTAACCTAAGAAAATGGCCGCCAGCCGCCAGCCGCCATTCTGAATTTTAGTGTTGCTTGTCTATATCTCAAGTAAATGCCACCTGACTTTGATGAATTTTTCATAGAGTCCAGTTTATAAATGAGACTTCGGGCGGGGCTTTCGAAATTGCTTTCAGCAGTTTTAACAAGGGATGAGTTTAAATAAACTGATGCAAAGATTCGTACGGATCCCCCTTATGTTTTTGATCTTGGATCTTCGATTGAATGTCGATTATAATTTAGTCTGTTGCCGGATATTCGTTGAGAATGGTAAAAATATCTGAATGGCTCGCCCTACTTATTTTAACCGGCAAAATGATTTGAATTGTTGCAATCCTGAACTGTCCATTTATACCTTACCTGAAAGTTTGATTATAAAAACCGTTGATGTGCATTCCTTTCCGGACATTGTTTATTTAACAGAAACCCCCGAATAAATTCCACACAAATTTCTAATTCTCGCATATAAATTCAACAAAATAAATGAGAAAACATTGTTCATTGAAATCAACAATCACAACAACAAAAACACTTTTATCACTAGAAACGGATAACTATTGAAAGTATTAAAACAATAGAATTTGGTCACTAATTCCTAACACTGTAGTTTGCCATTAAAACACAATGTTAATCTATTTTAGCTTGGAAAACTAAAAGTTGTACAAAGTATGAGAACTCTAAAACTACACAAATGCCATCCTATTATACAGTCTAATTGTATTTGCATTATTGCAACAACGTTGCCATTTATCTCCCGGCCTCTCCTCTATATTCCGTATACGGCAAAACTTTATTGGAGAAGAAGCCCCAGTCTCATCATAGAACATTTTCATTGTGTCTGAAGATATCTTTCAAGTGTTGTCACTGAAATTTGCTTTCATTAATAATGCTTCATATGTACACAAGACTATTAAATTCCTGTTCGCTGAAAACTATTCATTTAAGGAATTCGTTTGTCCAAATGTGAGATTCTGGTGAACTTAGTTGATATACCGGCTACCGAGAAACGGAAATATTGCTGGAACAACGGGAAATGTATGATGCGGGGAAATTAGTTTTAAGTTTTTGATTCACGTACTCTCCGGCTACACCGGCAAGACAACAATTCCATGTCCGGCCAGGAGTTTAATAGAAATCGAAAATCACTTTTGACACGAACGCAGCCATCAGTAGTGAAATATTCATGCACGGAAAAAGAACAGACCCAACCCCTCTGCCAACCAGCATGGTTTCTAAGTCGTCAACGAAATTGATCTTTTTAATTCGTTTTTTCTTGTTTGCATTTGATCATGGATATGGAACATAATGAAACTTTCAGAAACAGTTTCGAAAGTTTATGAAAGCTTTCGGGTTTTATGTTATACGAGAAAGCAATGCAATGCATATCTTAGCTGCTCTGTGTAAACAAGACATTGTTCAAACGTCAATATTAAACTTTGAATTGATTGTTTAGCCAATAAAGTGCAAAAACGAGCAAAGTATTTCCATTTAAGAAAGGTAATGGTGAATTTTTGATTGTATCAACAACTCTGCTGACAATTCTTGTTGTGATAGCCAACTACCAACTACCAACAAACTATCGAATTGCAATTTAGTTGTGGAACTAGTTACATGTTGAATCACATTCAGCTATGAAATGATTTTGTGGCGCCACCGTTTGTCGGTTACACTTTTTGAATCAATCCGCATTCTGATATGGAAATTATGTAGATGGCGCACTGGTTGTCGGTGACAATTGCCCGATGCAAAACCGATGCGAGCCATCATCTATATCGACTATGAGCTACCGGTTATCAGACATCAGATAATCGTTATTTGCCTTCGGTGTTGATTTGCTCATGGTGGCATTAGAATCTAGAATGTCAATCCAGATGACAAATGTCAGCTACCAAATATTCAAGTTATAAATAGGCAAAAAGGCAGAATAATTGTATCAGTCGGTGTGCAGCTTTTGGACAGTAAACATCTCTGCTGACAATTGATTTGCTGGTCAACTACCAACTTTGATATCAATAATGTTAATTATGAACATTTGCCATTTGAAATGTCACTTTTGACAGCTGGAAAAGGCCAACTTCACATCTATCATCAAGACAAGTTGTTAAATATGCGAATGAGTAGCACTGCAACTGCAGAAATTAATTAAAATCTGCATTGTCGATAATCATTTTTGATCTTTTGCTTTCAAACTGGATAAGAGATGCAATAAAACCTCTCATCAAAGTAGACAATATCAATACACTGAATGTACTTGACATTATAATACTTGCCATCCTTGCCATGCACATCAAAATGTGTATGCACTCGATGCTGATTACAATCGAATTGTGTTTCTTTGAGAGATGCATGACAAATAGGTTCACATGCATTTAATTTTGCCATATATTCGAAATTCGGTTAGACAACTCGTTTAGCATCGCACACAAAGGAAAACAAAGATCCTTCATCTTCTTCATCATCACAAATCAATTGTCTTTTCGATATATCATAAAATGACGAACATGCTGTGACTGTGTGTCTCTCTTATCAAAGTCTCTGGTAGGAGTGAACTGCTTCTGCCAGATAGGTATATTCCCCATTAATTCCCAATAATATAAAATGTTTAAATCAAATTGAAAATTATAATTTGAAGATAGAGCGCAGACACAGCGCTTTCACTTGCTCTGCATTTCGCTATGAAATATATAATTTCGTTAAAATATTCAAATCACTTCAACGGTTATCCATTACCGGGGAAGGAATGTTATTTTTGGTTCGCTTTTCGTGATACGAAAACTAATTATTCAACTTTAAAATGTGTTGCATACCCGTTCAACATTACCGGCATAGAATGGAAAATTTTATCAACTCCTGACTATATTGTGCAGTAATTCATATAAATTTCGGTCATGCAATTTCAATGAATCATAATCATTTGAAACGTTTTGTGTACCACCACCACTCGGGGGGGTTATTTCACAATTAGGCATTTACCGTTGCCTAATTAGTCGAACTTCATTTTTGTATTATTCTCTGTATTTGACGACACGACATATGGCATAGAGGCTCACCATCAGTTTCTATTGTGAGTAATGATAGTTTAAAGTACTTGCTTAAGTAAATAGCGTACAATTAGATATCACAACAGAACGTTGAAGTTACATTCCCTGATAAATATTTGATTCGTTTGGATGTGTTTTGATATAATCAGACCCAGCATTATAATAATTCTCTCAAGATGTTCCGTAATGCATCAATTAATTTGTTCCATACCTACAACTTAATCCTACACATGGCTGCGGCTAATTGTGGTGGTTAGGTATATTGTAATTGTGCATTGCAATAAATCCGATTATACATGAAAACCGTTTTCATCTTAATTGACATGTCACTCACTAATAGTCACCATGGCTACATGGATAGGCCTAAAGTATTCCGCAGTTGAGAAACCGTACGTTTCTTTCAACGGTGTTAATGTTCTGAATGTTCAAAGAAAATTCGGATCTACTGTACAACCATGCCATTCACTAGATTGGTAATTTGTTTAGTGCATGCAACTTTTGAACATTAACTTCCGGGCATCATTCATAAAACGGATATGCTGGTGTCAAATGGCAGTAGATGTCAACTTGACATCAGCTTTCTTTCTTGAGCTATTAATAAAAGCGTCCACAAGAAATCGGGGTGAGCCTGGTGACAAGCTGAGAACCATTGTTACATACGACGTTATCACAGAGGTCAATTATTCAGCAATTATTCAGGACCGTCAGTTTTCAAAGCGGAACTGATCCGTACATGTTTTTGTGATTGGTTTTGGATACTCATTATATTGAGCATATGGCTTTTTTACGTAGCGGCCTAGCGACGGACTATTACAATATGTATCAGTTGAGTCAAGTATTAACATTGAAAACGATTGAAGAAAATTTTCGATTTGGCCCGGCCATCTTAACTGTCAGACCCTTCAACCTCTCCTTAAAGTGTTCAGAAGATATATCTTCACAAATATAACTGGTTAAAGCCCTCGCAAAGTATCGTCATATCACATTAGCGAATTATAAGAAAAATGAAGTCTGATACGATTCTTTTTCATTTCGTTGGTTGTGGCTCTACTTCGAGACCCCCCTTCATTACCAAAAGTTTTCACGGTGTGCCAGTGGTAAGCTGTGGGAAAAAAGGCGTGTGACAGTTCTCCCTTCAACTACCTCAGACCACAACCAATTCAACCAGTTGTGGTTTGTGTCGACGTCCGGCAATCGATTTCTTTCTATCTGACGCGGTTGAGATTCGAACTCTCGCACTGGTAACTTCAATTGTGTGGAGAAAACCACTACGCAATTTAGTTATGTTGAATTCGCTAACACGTCATCAAATTTCACAATTCCTTGACTTTGGCTAATGAATGTTATGAGAAGAAAACCTTTTCCAAAACATTCGGTCACTACGTTTGTAAATGCCATATGAATTGGACACTACGAAGAAAGAATTGTATGAGTTTTGAAGACAAGCGGCCCTTTAAATCCTTGCACATTGACATCTGTGCGTTATAGGTACTAGATTCACTTCACACAAATCCATGTTTTGGCACTACTTCCTTTTTTTGTTATGAATTCGTTTCCATGTGCATTCTGTAAAACATTACCAATTTCATTCTGCGCTATTAACGATATTAAAAAATAAAACAGCAACGAAAATCCCACTTCTGTTTTTTCCAATTCTAAATTCATATTTTCTGTTCGTTTGATGTAAACGAAACGGAATGACAAAGTGAAAGTTTCAAAATGCAAAAAATGTTTAATTTTACGCATATTAAAATTACTGTTTAACAATAATGCTCTCCTCTGCTGCTAAAGGTAAAAGGTAAATTCGTAGTGAGTTTTTGTATTCTGTCAACATTTTAGCAAAGCATTGAATAAAGCGAAGTAATAGAGAAAGATCAAAGAAACTGGTAGCGAAACAAACAGTCCGTCTGTTTGTGCCGTATTATGTAGGACGAGCACTGTTTCCTTTCTCTATACTGGCATTATGATACAGGATTCATACGCAAACATCATTTGATATGTCTACTACACGTAATGAATTTGGAAAAGAGAATTGCAACATCAATATGCCCATGGGGGCTCGACTAAGTCTAGGGTCTAGTCAAGTTTTGTTACCTGATCATGTTTTCCTTGAAACACTGTATCTCAGTGTTGACAATTCTCAATGCACACTGTTCTCCAATGTTGATCCCTCTAATTTTGTAAATCTGTGTGGCTGCTAGAAAGCTACTTTGGATAAACGATACATTTTCACGTGTCAACGGCATGCAAACAAATTAACTTTACTTTCCAACTGTTACTATCTGCTCATGAAAACTACCCATATGAACATGTGAAACTGTACCCATCGTATCGGTCCCCCCTAAGTAAATGTAAATAAAAGTCACATATATATTGCCGGGAGCATTTTTACGAATGAAATATTCTGAATGCTCTGACTTTGATGTCATCAAAACAGGATGTTAAATTGAAAATGTAATTTACCTTAGCTTTTCATTCACACACATAAAAAAAGACGTTGTAAAACAATTATTGCCTATCTCAAACACACTCGCTTCATGGCCCGCCCGCTACTACCCCGAAAAAGAAACCTTATCTTTCTCGCAAAATTGTTTTCTTTTTTTCTGGGTCTTTACATACTTTTATGAATGGGAAATAAAAAGATTCTCGGCGTATAGAAGATGAAGATGAAGAAAAATTCCACGCTCTTAATGGAAAGTTTATTGAAACTGTGTGTGGAGTATTGATTTTCATTACGAATACGAAGCGAGGAAAAAAAAATTCCAACACTCCCGCTGAAAATGATCTCGTTAGTGAGGGTGGTTGTTATTAAGTACGTGATTTCTATGTAAAAAAGAAGAAGAAAAAAAGTTTTTTTCTTCTTCTTCAAAACATTCGTCATGCTGTGTAGAGAGTACGTGGCACTTTAACCTCATATCACTTGATACATGTTTGTTAACATTTTTTTCCTCCGTCTTGTAAGGATTATATCATATTTTAACCAGTCAATGTTGCATGTTTGTTTAGCATTAAAATAAAGAAGAAACTTTAATGAGTTTATGTATTGAATGTATGTGGCAGTTCGGTGTGTTAGTAGGTTCCAACTAACAATGTTAAGCGTTATGGCTCTAGTAAGGTTGGATCTTTGATTTTTGTTCTTCGTTTTCTTAGATGCATTTGTATACTATGCCATTGTGGGCTTCTTCAATTACATTCTCCGATGCTTTTACTCTTCATGTAACGATGCCTGCATTCGAATTCAGAAGAATGAACGGTGAACAGATCTACATTCAATCTGATTCAAAACACGGGAATTGCTAGCACAAAAACTTTATGGAACATCGTTCGATGTCTAAAATTGTTCAGAATTTCTGCTTTCAGATTTATCAGTTTGGGATGACCACACTCTTGTTGTCACGAACCACAGATCTATTGATACTTTGTTTACTTCCTGGTCATCGTATACATCATATGGCAGCCTTCCGGTCACCGCTAGGAGCCTATCTAATGTGTCAGCTCCCACAGCGGCAGCTTTTCAAGGAGCCACCTCACAGTCTCCCAGAATCCGACATCTCAGTTGAAAAAACTTTGGTCAATTACACATCAAGTGCATGCCTGTCTCTTCTTCAAAACCGCAGGAACATCTCGGAACATCGAAGCATTCAGCTCACAATGTCCGGTAATCGCTGCTTATCACCCTTCTAATGCGACTTCGGTTCATCATTTACCCAATCATTTTGAGCTTTCGCACATAAAATGCCCTGTTTGGAAATTCGGAGTCCACAAACCATTCAGCCGTCAGTGTGTCAGCTGTGGCAAATGATAGATTTAGTAATGTTTTCATTCATTGCAGTCTTTATAGCTCCACAAATGCATAGTAGCCTTTGAATTTTCCCCAGCTCTCTTTTAGCTCTCCCTACATCAAGCCTTGGCCACCAAACTACGGAGCCATGGCAGATCATGAATCTAACGACAGCCTCATATAGCCACAAAATGGCCTTCGACGGAAGTTCCTTCCAAAGGAGTTCTTGCAGATCCAGAAAGCCATTAAAGCCTTCACGCTAATCAGCCATTTTAATACAAAGTTAACCAAAACCAATACGGCTAACAACATGTAATAAACTCAGTGGTCGTTCTACCCAATTTGAATCCAACAGCCAGAAGTTATCTCTATCTTGTGAGAAAGCTTCCACCCGAAACACCCCAGTCCAATGAAATCCATTTTTCATCGTGCAAGTTTGTATGTGAAACCGGAACGCAAAAGTTTAATCATTCGCACTCTATGAGCGAAATTTTAAAATGAATTCATCACAGACTATTAACTACACAGCCGTTCGAGTCGAACATAACACAATTTCTCGTTTGTGACTAATTGCAGAATTCACCAGAAGCGACATCTATTTTAATGTTTATATCTATCTTAGCAGAGACGAGGAACACAGTCTTTATTCTATGTGGGTGGCGCGCACAGTGTATAATGCCGCGCTATATATGCTGCCGTTTGGAACACAAAGTAATTTGCTGTTTGCTAACTACTCTTTAATTTCCGAGCATTTAAAATTCCGCTGACTTTTAAAATTTATTTTCGCTTATATCTAATCTTGCGTTTCAGTCTGACTTAATGCTGTATAAAAGAAGAGAAAATCCTTAGATATGTTCGGTTTGGTGCTTTCTTCATACAACAAAAGCATATTTAGGAAGTTAGGAGAGAGAGATGTGTACAAAAAGTTATTTTATAAACTGTATTACCAAGGCTATATGAGTACCTCGAATGACATCGCTCTTCGTTTACGATATTGTATTCTTATGGCTATAAGCTCTATACAACACTCACATCGCAGAAGTTGTTTTTAATGTGTTTAAATACGGGAGTTGTTCGGTATCACACAGAGTGCACAAAAGTAAATTAGAGTAAAGTCAAAAGTTTTTAATTTAATTTGATTTGAAGATATGACTGTACAATTATACATTTTATGCTTATTTCGTAGACACACTTTTGTGTGAATAAAACATAAGAATACCACGTTGTGTGTGTGGCAGTCATGTTAGCCGGGTTGAAAAATTGCCTGGTGGCGGCAAAATCGGCGACGTCAAACCGGCTGGGTACCACTAGTTGGCTGAGCCGATTCTAAAATTTCACTATTTCAAGTTGGTGGCATTCTTAAAAATCCAAATGGAGCTTCAGATGAGAGACCACATTACTTTCAGAACTGTCATCAGACTTCCTTTTTTAGTTGTAGAATTTTTCAGATAAAACGCAGCTTTTGGTTTCAAGAAAGCGACCTGAGGTAAGTAACACAAAATCGCATTTTGACAACAGACCGCAGCTTTATCGTAGACATTGCCACCAATAACTCAAGAAAGCAGGCTGGTACCAAGCTAGCAACTACTGTTAGTTTACGCCGTAACGTCTGATCACTTTGGCAAAGACAAATTTCTTGACACTCGTTTTCTTGTTTACCCGTCCCACACTGTGGGCCTTATGGATTTGAGCAGCTCTATGATGATCTGGTGAACTGATTTCCAAGATCCAATAGATTCATATGGCCTGGACAAAGGTTCAATGGACTATCAACTCTTCATTGTCTGTTTGTATTTTAAGGATTTGGAAAACTTTTTGACTAAAAATAGTGAAACATCATCTGCAGTAAGAACAGTAGAACATTCTATTACTGAAAAACCCACAATATATAATCGAGAGCAGAGAGTTGATAATTATGGCGGCGGCGGCGAAACAAAATACCCCGGCGGCGGCGTCAAGTTGGCGGCTAACATGACTGGTGAGGTTGTATGTGCACAACGAACAACGACGACGTGTACACGATGCATGAGTTTTATTGTTACAAGAAAATTTTATTTAAAATTATTGTCGAATTTGTTGAACACAAATCTTGGCAATAAAATTTGAATAATTCCCAAAGTTAAACATTGCAAACCAAACCAAGCGATTTTAATTAATTCATGGAAAATGGAATGAAAGCAGCTCCTCCATAGAATGTCTCTCTTTCTCTATCTCTCTTTCTGGCTCTTCTCCATAGAAATTGCTGTGAAATTATTGAAATTCCATCCATGCAATAAAATCATAATTGCAATTAGTAATTGGAAGACACTTAATTTAACGAAATTCCGCAGAATAACATGGTAATAAATTGGGTGTTCCATTAAATGAAGAAAATTCCATTTACAAAGTTTGAAGTAGAAAAAAAACGACTTTTGTGAACGAGGGAACTTTACCCCATTTGCTCATTATTAATTTCGTACATACTTTGAAGACAACAACAACGAAAATGACACAGAAGGCTTGATCTCGAAGCGGTTGGCATTGAAGCCTTTTCACATTATTTATAGGTTTTGTTAACGATGTCTCGGCTAACTATTTAAGGTGATCACGTCACAGTTGATGCATGTTTTAAGCTTATTTCAAATCGATTTAGTAATTTGCGGTTTTATAACGGGACACAGCACTTTATAATGCAAGACGTATAAGCAAGAAGTATACTTGCGAAAGATAAAAATTAGAATCCCCATTACAACAAAATATATTACAAACAGAAACTACTGTATATCGTCGTTATAATATGTACACCGCCAGCCGTTTAATATTCCCACAATATTATACATCATACATCATTTTCCTAATTTCCTCTCGTAAATATATATGGCCAATTCTACCGTCGCGTCAGTGACGTTACAAAATTATTTCATATTTTACCACACAACCTCGGTACAAACTTACGAGGAATGGCTTCAATTATTCTAGAGGTCAAGTAGATGGCTTCACAGTACCTGGAGATTGAATTCTGTGTCTTACTCGATCTTTTGATTTCTTCATTTAAAAATACTTGCTCCCGTCTTTAGGACGGATTGGCTCCTTTGACTTTTCATAATGTTCGAGTCTAGAGACATCATCCAACAGTCAGTGTAGTGATACACATCGGGCGATACATAGTTTTGCCAATTCTTTTAGGCATGTACCCGACAGCGGCAACTATCAACAGGATTCATGTTTGCGCTAAATTAAATCATCGAACAGAACACTCGTCCTGGTCAGACGATATTTGCTCAACGTATCACTTATTCGGCTCTATACCTATACTCAGCGTATCGTAGTAGCAACATGTCTATACTCGGGAATTTCGGCCCGATCTTTTTTCTACCTTATTTCTCAGAGATAGACATGACAGCAGTCATTATCCATAGGGTTCATGTTTGAGTTAAGGCGAATCATTCACCATATTACTCATCCATCCTGAACGACCGTTATTTACTTAACGTATCGCAGTGACACAAATTCATAAATTTTATTTTCCATTTTTCACAGATCCCACCCCAGATCTCACCAACTTTACCGAATTTAGTCCGAGTGGCTACCAATACTTACATTTTCTGACATAAGACCCTTGACTTTCAGTCAAGAAAACGAGCAAAATTCATGAAAAACCAGTTGACCACAAAACAGAAAATGTGTCGATTTTCAAAATTCCGTTGGTGTCAAATCGTAAGTCATAGTTTCGTCAGTGACGCTACAAAGAATGACATTTCACAGAAAATCGTCTATCAGTTTCTGGATTGTGGCACGGACCACGGATTGTGGAATACTGTGTTAGGTTGGAAGCCTTGTCGAATATTTACAGCACAGTGTCATATATTACGAACATAACACATTTAGATTACCTTAGTCTTGCCCCATTTACCGTAGAATCACCCATATTATAGCCATCAATAAACACCTAAAAGCTCATAAATATTTGGAAATGTAAGATATACGTAACGGAACCCCATATATACACAGAATCATACACTACACATATATAATGGTGGAAACAACAACATCAGGACATTGGCAAAGGTGATACGAGAATACGGGGTTAGCCAAACAAAACCTCTCTTTCTCTTCCATCGCGCAGGTATCGGCGAGTTTACATAACAGAAATTTGTTTCGCAATATTATGTTTTACGGGGCTATTTATGTTGTGCTCTATATGTATAGTTCGTTGTGCTATACAAACTATCAAAATAATGCACAGAATTTATCATTACTAATAATTTATTTACTCAAGTCAATTAAAATGATTCAACCAGATACAGCACGAAACGTCTCACATACTATTATATACCAGCACCATCCATACACAAAATCCTCCACACAATTCTGGGTTGATTGTGAAACTGATTTTTTTTTTTTTAGAACATGTGTGCTCAGTACAATGTCTGTTATGTTTGAAAATATATCCACTTCCGGGGTATAGAATAATTCGAGTATATTTCTTTGGAAAAAGTGTTCCGTTCAAATATTCCGGAAAGTGTTCTGTACAAATATCCGCTTTTTCGGCACACGTTACGTTGCGGGGCAATGATAATAATCCAAATTCTGGAACACCGTTCGTTCAATATCATTTCAAAATGCATCACAAAGCATAGCCACTAAACGGTAAAACTAATAATTTGTCCGTCTAATTAAAAGTTGACGCCAAGAGTGTGAGATGTCATGTAATGACAAGAAAAAACGGCACGAGGGAGTGGACTGTCAAAGATCCCGTGTGTGTGTGTGTCCTTTACGGTTGACCCTTGTCGTGTGTAACAAGTCAAATTTTCGAATGTTCAACTTGTCAGGGACACGACAGTTCGTTCAATAAAATCTTTTTTTTCTATAAATTCCATTCTTCGGCTCTTTGGCTCCATTATACCTTCGTTTTGGTATATCGATTTACATTTTTTTCATCTATCCAGAACTACCCTCGTTAGGATTATTCTAGCGCTCAGAAAGAAAAGTTTTTCGTCTCGGTTAATGTGAATTATATGGCATGATGTAGTTATATAGGTTTCAAATCGTAAGGGTAACACGCTGCCAGACCGCACAAAGCAAGTATACGAAAGTAAACACTAGTTTCTGTTATATATTTCTCGTGATTTTTTTACTTCTCTTCATATTTTCCTAAATTAAAACGAGAGAATCGAGGGGTTGCTCATTGCTAAAAATCATATTGACACCATTTCCTTTTTGTCGACAATTTCCTCGTAATTGCTTGTAGCTGACGGAGCAAGCCGGAACAACGGATGACTTATTTTTCGCACAGAATGTATGGAAATTGACGGCTCATTTCTCGCGTATGGCAGTTTCACTATTGTTTTTGACGCTTACTCATACCTTTGTAGTATCTGCTGGAATCGAGCGTGCATCATACACTATTGCGCATCGAATATGGGTGACGTCATAGTTCGTTGTTGTGATATTATACTACCTCAACTACCCATTTTATCAAGCTTGAGTGAGCCTATAGGAACGTTACTTTCGTGCAATGCTTTAAAGAAAAATCCTATACATTATTTGACTCCACCTGGGTTTGAACCCCGGTATTCTTGGGGGAAAGCCAGTACGTTACCACTGAGCTAACAAAATGTATGGAAATTGACGACTCATTTTTCGAATGTTTGTTTGGGTGAGATTTTGAAATGGAAAATTACTTTATGCCCATGTCTGACTGTGGATTCGAACCCCCGATTAGTGGGTTGTGAATTTAACGCGCTACATCACCAGAGCGTACTCATTTATCGCACAAAATGTATGGAAAATAGAGATTCTTTCATCCACTTAGCTCGTAATGCAATTATTTTCTTGATATTTGAGCGCAATTACTTGAATTTGCCATCAATTGCTCCATTCCTCGTAATTACTGGAGCAATTCCTTCGATCATGTGGCACCAATAATTACCCGGATGAGTAACCCCTCGGAGCGAGAACTTCTGGCTTGTATATTATACAAAAGAAAAGGTTACCATCCTAAGTTGTAAATTTTAATTAAGGACTGGAAATTAATTTCATCCATTAATTAATCATAAATGGTAAATTTGCCAAAGTGAGTGGCTCCTCCAACATAATATTATAGTTTGGGTACAGCAATTTTCGCCATCATATTCCTCCTCCCTGCTGCTGCTTGGCAATATATCTACACGAGAGTGCTCTACAACCAGCATTTTAAAAATCATTGTAGTGTGTGTACTCTTTCAAAATTGAATTATGACTGATATTTCTTTTCACAACCTAACGAGTGAAATGCACTTTTAATGAAAAATTTTTTTGTTGATCATACACACACAGAGGAGGAGAGTAAACTTTCTGGAGTTTAATGGGGTCTGGCTTATCCAGCTCTAGCTCGTATAGTAATACCTGTCTGGTGAGTTGACTTGTTCGTTGCACTCTCAAACAGAATAATGGCAGCGGTTAGTCGAACTGTAATTTAATATTATTTACATATTTCCCTCAGCGAAAATATTCGTAATTCGTTTAATGAAAATTCAATATCTTTGAATCTGAACCCAAAAAAATTCATATTTTTTTTAAAGATTCCACTTCATAAACCTCAACAGTTTTTAGCTTTGACTGGAATAACGAACGTTTCGTCACATGCACACAGAGGGAGAGAGGGAAGAGGAGCATTATAATAGCCTGACATCAGAAAAAAAAGTCTAGACGAAATCCAATATCGAAAATCAATTTCGTTTAAAAGAAATAAATTCGTTTCTTGTGTTCTTCCATTCAAAAAAGAAGAAGAAGAAAATGAACAAAACAAATATTTTTGCAATGTCTTAAGAAGAAGAAGAAAAAAACCTTTTGTAATATAATCGAAACAGTGTGTGCAGGGAGTGTGTTTGGAGTGATGGCAGCGAAAGATTGAATTAAAAATTATTTCTATGAACGGAAAAATTTAAATTTGATTTTAATATTTTACGTGAATAGAATTTGATGTTGATGAGTTTGGGAATGGAAGGGTGGAAGGAGAATGTAAAAATACAGAGAAAAAAAAAATAAACCGAAAATAAGACAAGCGTTATGATGCATCAACACAATGTGAATAATAATAGGCCAAACCCCCGAAAAAGCTTCTATGCATCAACGATGGGAAAAGAAGCACGCACTCGAAGAATGGCCCTTCATATTGCTTGGCTTATACACTTTTTGTGCGCTGAACATTACAAAAAAAAAATAAATTTAATTCGAAAACATTTTCTGTTTTAATTTCAATTAAATTCTTATACCAGCCCCTCACACACAAGAGTAGGGTTTCAAGTGCTCTACACTTCAACGTATTTTTAATGTATTTAACTGTGTGCCATCTTCAGTGTTGTTGTTTCTTTTTTCTCCTCCACTTCTTCTTCTTCATCCTCCGTGTTCCAGGATATCTGAAGAAGCTTTTTTTTTAAATATCAGTAGTGTTACACAGCGGATTTGATATGAATGTAGGTTGCGATGGGTATGATGTGCATCCGGATGGGTAATTTTTAGCTGTGCTAGGAATATATTGTTCGAATAGAACATGCATCCCAGTTATAATTCCTCGAATACTTATTCACATGGGATATATAGGAACACTGGCTCACTGGCTATGCTTTCAAAATATCCCTCACATACAATTGCTATCCGGTCTCTTGCACACCAAGGATTATAGAATTCTACCATTGGCAGGTGTATACTTGACAAACAAACAAACAAAAAAATTGAGATAAAAAATGTGTTTCTATTCAAAAGGTAGACCGTGCGTCCATCCAACATATTATTACCGAAACCTAACCGAAAAACGGAACCCTCCTATTCCAAACATCTCCAATCCGACCAAAATGTTTATAAATTCTGTAAATCTTGATAATCGAAACGGACACTTGAGTTTTTTTTTTGTGTAATATGAAAACGATATATATTCTGTACGGAATCGGTTCCGAAAACGATATCTTCCATCTCGAATTAGATATAAATTTTAACCTTTACGAAGGAGAGGCCCTTGAAATTATCTTTTTGAAGCACATTTGAGTAT
>JANTFA010180746.1:0-18629 GCA_026413405.1 Phytosciara flavipes
GAAGTTAGAGCCCATAGAGTGGGCTTAATTTGAGCTACTCGGCCGTACAGTGAAGGTAGAGTTTTTTGTCGATATCTGGAGTAAATTTCATCCGATTTTCATGATCTTTCTTTTGTTCAAAAGGTTCATACGACCGTAAAGTGGTGTTTTCGGTGACGTAAGAAAATGCCCACCAGCCGCCATCTTGAATTTTTTTTGTTTTTCGCCTTTATTTAGAGTAAATGTCACCTGATTTCGAAGAGTTCAGTTTATAAATGAGACTTCGGACGGGGCTGTCAAAATTGCTGTAAGCAATTTTGAGAAGGGATGAGTTTAAACAAAACATTGCAGAGCAGTCCTATAGACAACTAACTATATACCATCCTCTACTCGTACGGGTCCCCCTTTTTTTGGTAAACTTTCCAAAGGAAGGGCGAAAAACATGAACAAGAAAACTTCAGTGTAACATATCATATATATGCCAGGAGCTCTAAGGAGAACGACAAGAAAATTTATTCGAACTGTAGGCAATTTGTAAAATTTAACTATATGAACATTTATATGAAGATGATGATGATGATGATGGTGAGTGACAATGTTGATGGGGGGAATATGGGAGGCATATTTTATATTTCAACGACTACTTTGAAGATCGTGACAGTATGCTCATTTCGGATTTTCGGTATTAAGAGATACGAGGCATATGTGTTATTTACCCACTACATTTTGGTGGTATACAATTCTCCATATCTACGTGGGAAATACGATTTTCAGACTTTTCATTCGGAAGGATGATTATAATAAACCCATATGTACACATTTCAAATCCCACATCCCACTTACCGTAATCCGACATTCATATCGAATTATTAGGAAGAAAAATTTTTTCAATTTAAATAATCATGGTTGGAGTATTGAACATTGCCGGTAAGGCGGAAAATTCTTAGAATTTATTTCTATAAATATATGCTGACTGCTGACACGAATATATTTTCATCGGTTCGATATTGAAAGCAGGTCAAATTTTCCTGGCATTTCCCTAGAGTGTGATACACCTAATGAAGAGAAATGTACTAAGCTGGCAATATTTTCCTACATCCAACTACGTTAATGCGATGAGACATATTTGATTTTCAGAATATATGAGCCGTAATCTTGTCGATCATTTCGATCAGGTCTTTTTCCAATTATTTGTAATGGAAATCATTATTCATTCAAATTATCTTCAATATAAACAGCTACCTACCGCTCCATTCGAATGCAAATTTATACGTTCCTATAAATAGCATTTCCATTCCGTTGGCACATTCCATTTCACGATGTCAAAATATCAGATCTGATATCGACAGCGCAATGACAAAAATAAGAGAAAAGCTCAGGCTGATGTGGGCTTGTGCAATAGCGACGTCCACATGGTTTTCAAGATTCTTGACGTCCCTCACTCCACCCACATATTTCCTATTTCTACAACATGGCGTGCCTCGTTTCCTCAAACAACCCTCCCTCCTTCTAGTGTGGACGTCATTATTGCACGAGCCCTTCGTTCATGAATAGTGATTGGAATGAATGCTAAATCGAAAGCAGTATGACGATTTTGAATGAAGCACTCCGAATAAAAGAAGTGACAGATTTAGCCGTTATAAAATGGTCGATTTAAACTCACGTTCACATTCCATTGCGAATTGTCATCTTTCTATGGCTTCATTGACTTAAAAAGTGGCGATGAGGCGAGACAGTTTCTTAAGTAATTACATGTTGACACATCGTTAAAAACATTATGCGGGATAAAATGTGGAAAGCTTGAAATTATATAGATCCATTGGCATTGACATGGTGTCCCACAAAAAATTGCGAAATGAAACTTTTGTCAACAAGAAAAGTCTACGGGTGAATAACTTTCCGAACTAAAGAAGAACACAAACTTTTTCCACACACTCATTCCGTTTATAAAAACCCAACCAGCTTTTATCCAAATCGTAAATTCGTATACACACTCTACAGAAGTCACAATTTGAAGCTTTACAAACTTTTTTTGCACTTCTTTCGTCGACGAGAATTAATTTTTGTTTTCGTTTCCATAATTTTTCACATTCTTTTTCCACAACGAAAATTGTTTTCATTCAGACATGTGATTCACTTCACATTCGCTTAGCTTGTAACTACATTTAATAGGAGGTGGCGAGCCAAACGATAATTTCACACTGGTGGATCTGAAAAGTGTTGAATGAATTGAAAAACAGAAATGTGCTGCCAACAATATCTTGACCGGTAAGCCGCGTGTGACAGCACTAAGTCCGATACACCAGATTTGAACCGATTCAATCATTTGTGTTTTGTATAGACATCTGACAATCGGTTTTTTTATGCGGTTGAGTTTCGAGCCCTCGCACTGACAACTCAATCGTGCAAACGAGTTAACCACTACGCTACCCTCGAACCATTGCACTGGCAATTCAATCGTACAGACGAGTTAACCACTTTGCTTATATTCGAAGGCAGAGTTAGTAGGGTAAATCATAGCGCGTATGCAATAGTAGTATATTATGTCACAGCAACAAACATTTTTCATTCAGGCTGACCAAGAGCTCACATTCCGAACAAAACAACAAACTTGAATTGAAACTGTGAAACTTTCTTAAGAGCATGTTTAATTCATTCGAACGAGGATCTTTAGTATACCAGATGAGATTCCATGAAGGTTGCTTTATGAAAAGACTCACTCCGAGCTATTTCAAGACTCAGTTTGTTAGTCACGGGACAAGGTTGTGGAATTAGCCGAATGTGTTTGATAGAAATGAAAAAGTTGACACAATTAGGAACGAAAAGGATGAGAGAAGTGGTAGATTTCTATAACAGGGAAGTAATTTGACATTGGCCTCATTACATCCCAAGTAAAGTGAAATAATGCAACGTTTTTGGTATGCCTTGATGGAAATACTATTATCTTTTGCCGTGGAAACAATATAATTTCAAATATTTTCTGTAACGTCATTACCAGTTGCACACAGAGTCTCCTATAAGATAACATGACACGACAGTAATCGTACATTATTCGCAGTGTGTTGTTTGTATGAATACATAGCCCTGATACATGCTTGTAAGCAGTTATATTATGGATATCATTTGTTATGAATGCTGTCTGGTGCAAAAGCGCGTGTTTAAACTAATGAAGTAAAAGATTCTGCTACAACGAAACAGTTTAGACAGCGTTCAAGCATAAATCAAAAAAAGTGGATACGTACATAACACGATGAAATGGGGCAAATGATAATGGACCGAACACAACGAGAAGCCTCGTTTATCTTATATAAATTCGTACATGTACGCATCAACCTGATTAACCAACTAATGTCTCTATATCTATCTGGAACGTAATTGAAATAAGAAATGTATTTCTAGGGATTAACACTCCACTTCTTCTTCACAAACACACGCTGGTACACATTTTCGAAGGGATAGAGATATTTTCTTAATTAATTACAACCGTAAGATGTCACAGGTCTTTAGGGTTATATGAACCGATAAATATGTGGGGTCACTTAAGGAAATCATTTTTGTTTCTCAACTTACACATTTAAGAGAGTTTGCAAATAAATGCCAGAAAAATATATTAAGATTCAACGGAATAAATTCATGGCCAAAGCTAAATATACCAGCCCGAAACTTACATGCGAAAGACTTCGACGATGGATTTCGATATTTTTCGTAAGACTCATCTCGGTAAATTTATTGGAATATAAATGAGCGTACCAGTCATGGATTTACACTGCGGTAAGCAACCCCCTTTGACACGGTTGAATAAATATGTGTGCTATTTAAGGGAAATGTAAATATGGCACGGCTCGTATTCTAAGACAGAGGAGATAATTTAGTAAAAGCTTTTTCAGTTGAAAATTTATTTCTAAATTAACTCTAGCGGAATTACATAGTGACACTTGACATTAATGACTTTCACCTCGTGTTCTATATTACAATATATTATTATATCATACTTGAGCAAGGTCTCTATGGTAATGATGTGAGATACGCGTCTATTCATTAAGAAGTTAAAGTACTACTGCTTCAACTGAAGGCGCTCGATTTGTCACATTTGTGGTTTTTTTTTGTATGTATTGATTGAGTGGGTTCGATTCGGGTTTTTTATCATTGAAATGATGAAGGAATGAACGATCAGAGATGCAACCAATTGATCGTAGTAATGGTAGATTACTATACCAGGGAAGTAATTTCATATCTCGTACTCTTCGTGGTACGAAATATCAAATTATTCCCCGTGTGCCGAAGTAGTTTGCTTTTTTACTTTACGACTGAGGTAAAGGGGTTTGACTCGTGATGGAAATGCGCTATTACGTACTTAGTAAAGTAAAATCAGATGTCACTCATGAGCGAAACGAGTGCCTTAGATCGTAACAAAAGCAGCTCAGGTGAGAAAATTTGTTTTCTCCCCATATGCAGAGAGGGCCAAACTTTCCTCATTTAAATGCTACCGCTCGCATGAAACTAGTTATTTACGGATCTTTTACGGTAGATTTCAGACAATTTCACGAGTTGCAGCCCAAAGAAGCGAGGGCGATAAGCGCAAGTGTCTAGAATCGAACGTTCCCTAGATGCGTACGAAACTTTTCATGCCCAAAAAATGTTTTGCTCACACTGTGTCCGGTTATTTTGAATTATTTCGTTTCAAGAAGTTGACAACTAATGTTGAATGAACACTTCAATGCATTCCTAGTCATAATTGTCAACTTTACGTAAATGAACTTGGAAAATGTTGACATGGTGCAATAGATCGAGCTTCGAAGCAAAAAATGTTTCGTGCCCACCCGATGCCCGCACGAAAAATGACTACATGTGCTAATGCCCGTGAAAATTTTGGCCTGCCCATGCACTGGCGCGGGCCGACGTTTTGGGCAGCCCGCACACCTCTACTCGTGCAATAATGACGTTCACATGATTTTCTAGATTTTTGACCCTGTCCCCCTTCGTCCACATATTCCCTACACCCATAACATGGCTTGCCTCATTTTCTCGAGCCCCAATAGCAGATTATTGACATTTGAAGGAAACATCGAGTCTCGCCGAAATTTCTTCTCTCAATCCGCAGAAGCAAAGTAGAGAGATAGACGTAGGAGAACATTGAATTGCCAGTTAGTTTTGAATAATGCTCATAATTCGTAGGATAAGGGGCTGTGCATAAATGACGTCCACTGCTGCTCATAATTACTGAGATAGAGTGATGTCCCCTTCATGGCGGGCGTCATTTATGGACATCACCCAACCATAACTGGCGGAACTCATAGTTTGCTTGAAAAACTATTTTTAAATATAGAAATTTCTAGCGACGTGTAGTATTTGTACACATCTCCCTAAACTAGTGGCAAGGTAAGTTCGCTGCTTGAAACATTTTCTTGTTATTCTTATTTTCTTGATGCTAATTGCAACCTTTTTGTCAGTTTATGCTTCAAAATAGATACGTTCGCATAACTGGGAATACGAGCGAAGTGCTTGAATTTATGAAAAGAACGTTTTTCGGCTCAATAGTGAGTTGTGTAGAGGGATCTAATTATCAATTATGTAAGTAGCAAACAGCTAACAGGATAGTCACTGTGTACTACCTGCGGTTATGTTAATTTCTCTATAAAAACAAATTACTTGAATTCGGTTAAAACCCTTCCTCAATGTATTCCATAATGTTTCCAAATTAATGTTTGAAATGAAGCTTCTCCATTTGAAATATCAATTTTAATAGTCATAGAAACCCATTTGGGTCATTATCATTACACCACCTGCTAATTGCGTCAATGATTTGTACAACTAACACATGAATATTTGAAAGGTCTGAGTGTTTTGGGAATGTGTGATTGATACAATTATATTTCTTGTATTGGGGGGAGCATCTATGGATAGTGTGTGGCGAATCTGAAGATATGAGATTCAAATTGTGTCTTTAAAATAGCGCCACATAAATCTCCCAAAGAGTGAGAAGAGTATGACAAAAAAAATCTGTAAAATTGGAAGAAAGCTTTGACTTTTTCTAAAGTTTTTTCCATTCTAGCAGCGTGAATCTCTTTATATTCTACCCTCATACGCGGTGAGAATATGACATCCTCCTCCCTCCTCTCCTCCTTTATTTAGACGTCATTATTGCGTTGCGTCTGGGCGGAAATAGGGAATCAGAACTCGAGCGATCTGTGCGGCCTCCCTCCGTCATTCTTGCGTATTAGTATCTTAAATTCTACTGTTCCATTTTCATGTATCGGAAGAAACGATAATTTCATTCTTGTTCGGTCATCAAATTTACATCATGATCTGAGTTGAGGAACTCTTTTATGTTAATTTTTTTCCAATTCAAAATTAGGTTGAAAAATTCGAACAGAATGAGGCTAAATTGTCATTCTATCTGTTTTTAGCTTGTAAACGAAACTGGGTCAAACATTCCGATTCAATGGAATTTCCATATATGTACGAAAATACATTCGTTGGATATTTTATGAATTTCGAATTTATCTTCCGTGAATATTAAACCATATCATATACGATAGGTAGATTGAATTTACACTAAATTCTGAAATATGAGTTTGGAAAATAAAATGATAGAGCAAAAGCCCACACACATACACAAGGCAGAATATTTAATTTTACTATTTTTGAATAGCGAACCGTTTCGATGCAACGCTATACTTTGTTAAAGGAATATGAGCATCATCAGTCCGTTGAGTTAATGAAAATTTCCCAGAATGTGCCTTTACCGCACAGAATAACATACACAATAGTTACATGAAATATGAGTTGGGTGTGACAGTGGTTTGGACATAAAAAAAGAACTTGTGTGGAAAGGGCATGTCATACACTCCGTAGGGCAATTCAAATAATCTCCTTTATCAGACCACTCATAAGACCGCTGTTTGAAATCATATTTTTGTTTACATTCTGATTATGTACATTACACACCCGGAGATTTCTATTTTGACAAGCGTGATGTTTACAGCTCTACCCGAAGGCGAGGGCTGTACACACACAGGTCAAAATGACAATCTCCAAACCAGTAGGTATACTGGTTTATTTTACTTAGGAGGTAATGTGGCCATCAACTTTCCAGGTAAAAAGTTTTACCTCACTCGTGCAGTAAAATTGCATACTACACACGGAAAATTATTTGACATTTCGTAACAAGATGAGTAAAAGTACCTCGAACTGAAGCCTTCGGTTAATTTGAACATCTCGATATGAGATTTCAACTATGACAGATGTAAAACCTGCGTAACTTGACCATGCACATTCCCTTGAATTCTACAAAATTCCAAGAATAAGCGTGGTCAAGTTACACAGGTTTTACACACTCGGTAATCCCTTGGAAAACGAAAATTACAGCAAATGTCATGAGGTAATGAATCATTTCTTAGGGTTGCAACGAGGAAGATGCTTTCGTTGACAACATATTGATCAGATTACTTTGTCGCTCATTTCTGGCTAGAGCTAGAGACAATATTGTTCCTATTTTATAGTGAAACGCTTCAACTTTCTTCTTCTTCTTCGTCAGTCTGCTGCTATCCACTGCTCGATGTTGGCCTCTCCTATGTGCTCCTTCAACTTTAATAGGGATTGAATGAGGCCATTACCACACGAGTGAATACCCTTCGCCTCACTAATTTGATATTCCATATGTGGACGAGTGAAAGTACTATCTACTATTTTAGCGGATTCGATTTGAGGTGTCGCGCAGGTTCGTAACCTCTCATTTCATAAGAAGCATCGTTCCATGCGCCGGGAAGTAGTTATTTCTTCACCGAGAGGTGAAAGCTATGAGATTCGTTTCACTCTAGCCGCAAACATCGCTCTTGTTGGAGTTTTCTATTTTCACCCAGAGGTAAACACTAAACACATCGTTTTTCATCCTTGTGTGGGCGAGTGAAACATTGAGAAAATAGAAAGTTTTTCACCTGAATTGTCATCAGACGAAACTTCAACCAAATGCCATATTTTATCAATGAAAGGTATGGCCAATCGTTTGAATTTGTATGGGCCGGAGGACATGCGTATTTTGCAAGGTATTTTCCATTTTTCAATTTCTGTATACAATTTCATAATAAACTTGAAGGATGAGTTTGTTCGACCGTCGAACTTCGACGCTACAAAATTCAAAATTCGTACGTCCTCCGGCTCATACGTCTTGGCCTCCACTTTCATTGTATTTTACCGCATTTGAGCGGTCAAAATTAGAGTGCCCACGTCATCATAAAACGTAAGACGTAAAACGTGACATTTAATTTTCGAACTATATCGACGAATTCCAGGCTGATAAATATAGTACCAAGGGACTGTTCACATACTACGTCACACTTTTTCAGTGTTGCCAGCAGTTTAACTCTATAACAACCCGTCAAGTCTGAAGTCTTTTGAGTCAATATTGTGAGATACCCCCAGTTTAGGTGATGTATTTAGGGGGTACGACACACTATTGACACAGAAAAGTGAATACTTGGCGAGTTGTTTTAGAGTTAAATCTGCTGGGAGCACTGCAGAAGTGTGACGTAATATGTGAATGGCCGACAATTTGAATAGAAATTTTTCCAATTTTTCTTACAATGTGGAAATTCGTATGACCCACTGTCCAGTTTCAGTACTCTATTGGAGTGCGTTGACTATATCTTTCCTCATTGCTTTTTTCTGGTCCGGGCGGTTCTTCCTATATTATCTGTAACAGATGGTATTGTATAACGTATGCGTAACACTTGCATCAAAATTCAATATTTGTTTTTGTTACTCTTCCTCAAATAAGTGTCGGTTCGCTTGCAAAAACATTGATCGTTTACACACTACTGATACATCAAATATTTATAGTTAAACTATTCGGTTATAGCTTCCCATACAGAGTTGAATTGAATATTATCGTCTGGTTTGTCTTGTCTTACCTTTCGTAACAGCCCAAAAACATACATTAGGATAATATTGACACGACGAGGCGACATGATACCATTTTATGTAACACCACATCGATCAATCATCGAATTGGATTTCCCATTGGCTTTATATCCCACATCAAAATATAGAGTTAAACGAAAAATGCTAATTTTGTTTTTTTCTTTCTGAACTTTTAGGTACAACATAGGAAGATGTTCATCACAATTATCTCAATGGCAAACCGTCAATTTACCATAAACAATCATAACAATGCTGAGGAAATTGTAATAAATTTTAAAAACAACAATACTTGAAGAGCCGATTATTGCCACCCATATCAACCAACTGTTTATATGGAAAGCATTATAATCTGACAACCGATTCAGCAACACTTAAGCTCGTTATAAAATATAATAAAAATTTGCATCAGGAGACGATCAAAATTATGGAATTGAATGAAACGCGACAATCAAATGTGGCCACGAGTGACGATGAAGATGCTATTAATTATGGCAATTTAGTGAAACAATCATTGATGAATAGTTTTAACGTAAACGATTTCATTGAATCAAATATATCAAGACATGATTTCGATGACGTTGCGGTGGATTCGCCGATCATTTTTTTACTCGTCAAGTGCTTTATCATTGGTTTCATTATTTTGGCCGCAATTTTCGGAAATATGCTGGTCATTGTCTCGGTCATGCAGCATAGGAAGCTGAGGTGAGTGATATTTGGGTGTTGATTCAATAAAATTCTATAGAATATTTATAAGAGACCATTCAAGGACGCTCTATGCTTTCTTTAAATTTTCGACCCCCTTTAGTCCTATGTTTTCATATCCTTATTTTGGTGACCCCCATCCTCCCACTGATATAGAACGTCATCTATGAATGGCCATTCAAATAGTACGCATGCACTTTTCTCATGGTTTTTGACCCCCCTTCCTCCATTGCACGCTCTCGCACGCCTTTCGATACACCTCCCAAGCGCGAACGTTTTTGAAAATTTTGGTGTTTGAGAAATTTTTACATTTTTGCTAGCAAATGGTCGGAAAAGTCCATCGCTGCCCGCCGTGCAGGGTTTTAAAACATCAAGGCCAAAACTTAGTCTGGCTCTGTGTCGATAAAAAGAAGAGAAGAACAGAAAGTCCGTATAAACTTTAGCTCCTTTTTGTTTGAGAGTGTGATGTACTCTAACGTTCGGAGCTTTTTTTGGTGTATGAGAGTGGCAGCCACAAGGCCAATAGCTAAGGATTCTGTTCCCGGAAATTGTGCAGCACAAAGTGTTCAGATACTGCTAACTGAAATTCGTCTGACGTGAGGAGCATGTGAACAAATGATTTTCACTTCGATGTGATCTATTGAGAGAACATAATGTTAACCTTCCACAGTTTGGGAACTTTCCGTTAAAAGTTGTCGATACTAACCCATCGCTTAGGCCAGAGCGATTATCTAGAAAATTATGATACGCCGCTTGACAACTTTTACAATTATCTGTTGTAGAGTTTTATGAAGAAAGCTTATCTTCAGGTGTTTTTGTGGAAAAATTCTTAGTTACAACCTAAGCTGTCGATGGTGACGATTGAAAGGTACCATTGTCCGACATTGCCAAGCGCTGGAAAATGGTTTTATTGGAGTGCTAACAACTAAAAATTTAATTCAAGTGTTCGATACCACCACAATTCTAGAAAAACTTTCAATTTCAAAAGAGCGCACGCTTTTCGACAACCCCCTTCCCCTCAGGTGCGTGCGTACTATTTGAATGGCACCTAAGACTCTCTTTAGATGTTGTATGAACAGCAGATTCTATTGATCGCAGACTTTCTTTTTTTTCACTGTAGGATGAACACATAAATAATTCTGAATGTTTGTGATGCCAGAATATGAATGACAAAGAAACGCACAAATTTTCTTTTCCCATTTGACGACACATCTTGTTCATGATTATCCTTTCGCGACAGCCCGACAGCCTACTAACAATTCATTTTTTTCTCTGTTGTATAAAATTTTAGCGAAAATTTGCATTTTTGATTCCAAAAATGCCTCATTTGCATAAAATCAACAACGGGAAATGATATTTTGTACTCGTGAATTTTGTGCTCATTTTTCTCTTCGAAAAGGTTACCCAATTTGATGACAGCATTACAGCAGACAAAAGTTTTTATTGATGAGAGTAATTCTTTGTCACAAAAAATGAATTTCCGTCCCAGCGGCGTCAACCACCTTATTTTCTCCACTCGCGGTGAGAAAATGACATTTTGTTGACGTTTGATGACAGTTCAGATGAGAAAATTTCCGTTTTCTCGCCTGAAGCGTCACTTTGGTTTTGTTTTGAAAAATGTCACAAATTAATGTACTCGTCTCTTTGATGAAAAACGTGTGCTTAAGTCTAGATGAAAATAAGAAATTCCAAGCCGCTTCGTCCTTCTTACTCCCCATTTTCAACCCTCAGCTTTCAAACGACTATTATTTGTTGGTTGGTGGGTTCATAAGACCGAACATGATTCCCAATTCCATTTTGACTTGTGCATACGGAATGTGAATGGAATATGCCTAATGATAAATCTCAAAGAAAGAGCCCGCCTACAACAACGCTGTCAACCTACGTAAGAACCAAACACATCATCATCAACTTGTTGGATCTTTAGCAGCGCATTGAAAGACTTTTTTCCCGTTGCCATTATTCCTCCCTCGGCTTACACGAACAATTCGAATGTACGATGATGAAATGGAACTGCCGTTGGCAAACTTATAAGTTGTTGGCTAAGTCGGTGATTAAATGGAGGTTTGCTGGGCTGTTCATTTATTTGTTTTGGTGTGTGTATGTGTGTAGCAGTTGATGTGAATGAACGAACGAGTGAACAATATGAAACAACATTTTCATTTCATTGAAAATCGTGGTTAAGTTTTCAGATACTCGGGTAATTCTCTCTGAACGTAAACGTTAAGAAAAGCACAAAACTTCAAAAGTTTTCCCAAAGCATAGAATGTCTATTGATAACACACAGAGAACACAACACAGGTTTCTGTTCATCAGACATTCAAAGCGCACAATTCGGTTAACAAAACAAATTATGTTTCTGTCGTTGTTCCAAGAAAATTTAAGACTATTAGAAGATGCGTTCGTCGAAAAAGTGTCTCAACAATAAATAACTTCGTTTCTGCAGACATCTGCCGTTCCATTTTAATTAGTTTTTAAAACCCCTCACGTAATATGAGTCGTGAGCAAACGAAATGCGGAAAACAAAAAGCTATCTAGATGTCGTCTATGCCTATGTATGCGTAAAACCTTCTGTACACTCAGGTATAAGATGATGGAATGTTTCAACAGGTGATGATCAGCTTATATAATTCAAATTTAATATAAAAGCGTTTAACTGGAGGAATTTGAGTTTCTCATTTCGAAATTTTTGCATAGATTACCACCTCGTACCAGGGAATTAATTTTGAATAATTTTATTACGAAAACAAAATGGGAAGCTAATGTATTCATGACACAAGCTAGAACAGGTCTGGAAGCGTTCCTAGAAAAAAATTGGGTGAGTGACATACAAGGGGTTATGTGAAATCAACAAGAACATACATCAAATGTTAACTTTTAAACAAAACATCATTGAATCATTGAATCTGTTACTTCCTTTGTTTAAGCATTCAAATTATTGGTTGGAATTCGTTTACTTCGTTTGTTTTTGCTCATATTTCAATATTATATGATTCATTCAATGGTCACCTTATATTAGACTTGTCAGGGCGGGACTATCAGATCTTATGATCCTTTGTTTCCTTCCCAGCCAAAATTTAAATCGTGCTAGCATCCTCAGTACCACTTAGAATTTGTTCAAAATAGCGAGTGGCAACACTACAATACAACGTTCCGCAGAAGCTTGCGTATTAGTAGAAGAAACTTAGGGCGACCGCATTATGTAGTAGTCCACGACCGTGACTAACAAAGCGAAACGGAAATGTCTCGAAATCAATTGAACTTTTCTTAGAGCTTATTTGATTCATTCGAAAGGGGCTCGCTAGTATATCAGATAAGGTTCCATAAAGGTTGTTCAAAGGAAAGTCTCACCGATTCCGAGTTATTTCCGATTCCGATTTCGTTCATCACGTGACTGGTCATGGAAATAGTCATATTCTTATCCTAATTCACAAGAAAGTTCGGGTGTCGCTGGAATACTGAGTTTGTTTATGTGCTAATGCAGCCCACAATGTCCAGTAACCGCTCGAACCATCCTACTAGTACGGTTTCAGTCTATTCCTGGAACATTTTGGCAAAATAATTTTGCATTTGGCTTCGACAAAAAGTGTTCCGTGTGAGCACATCATCTACACTTTTTCTGGTGTTCCATAACGAAGATAACCATGGAATCAGTCATGTAGAGAACATTCTTTACAGGTCTGGACTATTTAGTTACATCGTTGTCGACAACAGATAGATAACATTTCCAAAAAAAACTTCTTCCACACGTGGTTTAAATAACATCAATGATGGTCCATCGTAAAGTAGTTTCACCCTTTCCACATCACCTCTGCAGTGTAGTACAGAATGTTTATCTGGGTTAAATAAATGTTTGATATGCTTGGTTTTCGATTTTACTGCAAGATAACACAGTGGGAAACTGGGTATACGGAACGCAGATCTACTGTAAAGTTTCCAACACAAACATATTGTGACAAAAGGGTTAAACCCTACAGGCTTAAGTAAATATGGGCTTTGGTCTTTGGAAGTACGGATAAAATATTGATTATTGAAGGGAAAATACCTGTGAAGTACTGTTGAAAGGAATTTTTAAATTTCAGAAACAGAGATGAGTTTGGCTACCGTTCGATCTCTGTGCATGAAGTTAATAAACATGGAAACTTTCTTACGGATGTCAAACGCATTGTTTGGAAATGTGTCGAAGGGTTCATATTTTGGGGCATGGAAATAATGTGTCTTTTCCGGTATCCAAGTCAAAGTTTGAATTTCAAGTTAGCGCGACAAAGACCTCTATTCAATAAAAGCGAGCAGGCGAGTCAGTACTACTTGAGTCGATGTCAAAATCACCAAATATTTGTCACAAAATCTTTTACTTCATTTGTTAAACCACAAGTATTGCTGCATAAAAGTACACTCAAAGAATTTTGTTTATTTTTGTCGTTGCCATTGATAACAGATAACTTCATTAATTCATTACCGCCCCCTGCACTTGCAAGGCAATATACTGTGTATACTGTATATAGCCTTGTGCACTTGTTTCCATAAATCCAAATCTGTCATACACTTTGAGTGGGTCTGATATCAGAAATTTCATTTCGAAAATTTTCAGTTGTCCTTCCTACTTTCCTACCTGCCTACTTGTTAAAATTTCATTTATTATTCACTGATGTCTACATTATTCTACGCATTCATTTTTTTCTTACTAACAAGCCAAGGCTACAATCGGTTACACATTTGTTATTATTATGACCGTTTCGCTACCGTCGTATGTTCAATACTACAATATTTGTAACATTCGTTTAATTTGATTTCCCTTTGAAATAGATACAAAACCATTCATTTTGCATTATCCTTTGACCTATCAAATATTGTACTATCCCCACAAATCTATTCCATTTTCAAAATTCAATATTGAAGACATTGATTTTCTATTTCCAACAATGTTGCTTAATTCAATGAACTCAGTACGATTGTATTTGACGAGGAAATTATTTCGTGGAGTTTACTTTTACTTCAGTTATTTGATTTTTATTTTATTGAATCGAATGAAGGAAGTTTAATCGAGAATGAAAATAGAATTTCGTGTTGTTTCCATGTATGGGACATATGTGAAGGGGCGGTTGACTATGAATTGTATCTAGTAATCTACTTCCAAAAAAAGCTTAAATAAAGAAGCTTTCGAAACATGCAACTCACTACAAAAACAATGTTTGGAAATAATAATTGCCTGTAAATATGTCATAAGTTTTTGATTGTTTCAAAAAATGATTGGAGAAAATCGATTCATAATTCTATTTACTATTACTCACGATCAGTAAACAGCAAACATGGAATGGAGTGGTAGAAGATGACAAAATAAACTTTGTTTCATACATTAATCAGTTAAGAACGTTGATTGCGTCGTATACAAACATGTGTTTATGTAATGTAGTGCGTGAATGTTCATTTTGCGTGCCTAAATATCCGTTCAATGGAATTGTAAAATTGCTACGGGTACATACAATTTTATTCATAGATCATAGCTTATGCCTGAACTAAAATCTCGAACAAAAGATGTGTTGTCAACCTCGCCTCGGGTTGATAATTTTTCCATCTATTGTCCCAGTTGGCGAGCATTTCAAGAGTATTTTTATCGAATCTATTTACTTCATTTGATCAAAGTTTTTTTGAAATATGGATTTCAGATCTCTTACTTCAAAGTTTTAACCATACGTTTAACCATAAAAGACCGAGTTAGCCGAAGATTGTCATTTATTTGTCGTCGTTCCATTCGATAACAGATGTATAACTGTCCGTAACAGTATTACATTGGTTCGTTGGTCCAACTCGTTGAATTCGAATCCCTGAGTAAACGTTCTGTTTGTATCCCTAGCTGCCAAATCAGCAATAAGAAAATGTATGTTCGTGAACAGGAAAACTTGAGTAAAACGAAACCCCTTTCTTCCTAGATTTGTATTCACAAATGCCAGTTTAAGTTCGAAGATGAGCCAAATCGGTCGAGCCGATCCAGAGATATGGTCTCGAAGTGTCTCGAATACATTACCGGCAGTATTGCTCCTAAAAAGTTGATAAATGTTGCAAATGGAAGGTACTGACTACGACAATCCAAGAAAATCCAGCATCACGGATTCCGTAGTTAGAGCCTCTAAATTGAAGCTAAGTCAAGCTACTACTTTGCCTTACAGTGAAGGTAGAGCTATCTTTTCGATATCGTGAGTAAGCACGCAAAGGAACACGCATGAGAATCTGGAGGCTTTTGACGTTCCAAGTATAAGTGAATTTCAAATGATTTTGGTGAATTCTTTTCAGAGAATCATTTTCACATTAGAGAATTTCGAAATTGTTGTAAGCATTTTTAACAAGAGTTGAAATGAAATGATCGGAAAATGCAGTGTTTCTAAATAGTTTTAAGATGTATGCCTTTATGGAAAAGTAGCCATCTGGCGTACAAAACTCGCACGGGTCCTCCTTACGTTCAATTATTGGTCTGAGGCTACCTCAACGTATATCACAAATTAATACGTTCACATCAGTCATGGTTTTAAATCAATAGTAGGTATATCACTCACGTTGAATACATCGAATCAAAACAGAAAATGTACAACGAAACTGTACACTAAAATTATCCTAATGAATGTGAATGTGAAAATAACCGTAGAGTCTAATTCCTTGGCTTCTCCTATTTAAAACTTAAACTGTGAGCTTGTTGTATTTTGTAGGTTTCGACACATGCTAAACATGAAAATCAATTGGAAATTAAACTGATTGAGACCGACAAAGAGAATTCCATACTTCACAAATAATCAATTTGTTGGGTGAAAATCGGAATTTCATTTAGTGAATAATACCGCTCCAGTTTATATATCGTGAGTGGGATGATAATATTTTACAACAGGAATTTAACTTCATTAGTAATTTCTGCTTTATCCTACACACAATACATAACACAGCTGTTATCCGTTGATGTTCCGGAAAGTGGTTTATACCAAAGCTTTCCATAAATTTCACAATAACGAAGTTTGTCAAAAAAGCTTACTCCGAATTTTAGGTGAGCAGCTGTCGTCCTACGGAATATGATGCGGTACCTTTAATAACTGGTTTGTATGAAAGTAGGCCACACCATTCGGGTGGGTCGGTTCCCTCGACTGAAAATTATTTTATTTCACAATACAACTTGAGTCTAAGCATGGCGAAGTGGTTGGAACAGCTGGTTCACTTCCTTTTCTACTTTTAGAATTATTAAATTAATTCTTTGCTGTATATGCAACAAAAAATTCTTCTCAGAATCTACGCTATGACGATGATTCTTCGTGAATTAAAGCACAGACTTTGTGAATCGGTAGATAGTTACTTAAGTTGTCGGTAGTCCGACATTTTCCGTCTCCTCAAGAATTTCATTTTCGTTGATCAAAAAAATTTTTTTTTTAAATCTCCTCATCGGTTTTCAAAACGTCAGAGATTTGTTTTACACACAGTAAGCGGAAAGGAACGCACTCACTAGCTGTGCGTAAAACAAAACTCTGACATGTAAGTGCGAATGCATGACATTATGTGTTTCTTCGCACTCGTAAATTAGATTGTTTGTTAGTCAGTGCGTTTCCTTCCGCGAAGTAGCCCATTGGTAGTTTTTTTTAGTAACTGAGGCATCCATTGGGCTTGTTGTACTAACTACTCAAGGTGGACCTACTGATTAAGGTGGAATTCGAACCACTGTCAATGCATTGTGGAGTCATTTCGGCTTGAAAGCTGGTACAGCTGAGTTTCTATCATTACTGATAGATGGAGCTACTGCGTGTTTTCATTTCTCTTCTACTTCTGTCATTTTTTTCAACACAAATTTTTCTGATCTTGTGTGAGACCTTACGGCCAATAGAGCTCAAAGAGCATAAGCTTATAGCATAACTAATCATCCTCATGATTAGGAAAAATCGTATGGATAATGTCTGTATACCGGGAGTCGAACCCGAGAACCATAGGCTATGAGTCCAACGCTCTACCAATCGATCTACCTGGACCTTACCACACTCACACACACAAGTGTTGTTCATTCACATTGGTAGTTTCAACGATTGATTGATAGTTTAAATGATAATTCCAATTAAAAATAATTCACATGTTCCCTCCTTCCGCCGAATCATCATGTTATCATCTCTTTGATGAAGGACGACGTAGATAAGACGTAATGCAGCCGAAGATACTCTTCCAAAGTTCATCCATTGTGTCTACAACTTTTTGTTTTCCAGTTAATTTTCCGCTCGTTTGTTTCAATTTTCTTTATGTTCTAATCAAAAACCAACCTTCGATCGATTCCTTTTTCACAGAACCAATACAAAGAACCAATATATGTAATTACTTCGAGAAGTGATTCACTCTCAATCATCGCCGTTACCTAAAACGTTCGTTGTAGTCTACCCATAGGTACACTTAAAGTATTCGTAAATAAATAGTTTTAGCATACACATAAGGGATCCGATCCACCAGTTTCCACATGAATTAATCAACTAATTTCAATCGAACTTGAGCTAGTCTCTTGACGAAAATAAATAGTTATCGAAAATGAAACGTTTTACAACCATTGTTGAAAAGTTTAATGAAAAGTTTTTGTTTAACAACATTTTGTGCGATAGTGAACAGAGGCAGCTAATTAAAGTTTTCAGTTTTCCATCTAAAATTGCTGGAAGCGTAGACGAGAAATTTTTATTTGTTCAAATTGTTTATTTAGTACTGAACCACCTTGTCCTTTGCACCGTTTCCTATTACTTTCAGGAGCCATATTTTCTTTCTACTAGCTCACCTTTGCACATGCCGTATAGCCATAATAAAGCTCATCGAACGGAGTTATCGAAATGAAAATAAGATTATCATTTCATTGTGCAGCTATACAAAAACACTCTTTATGTGTTATGTGAGAACATTTTGTATGAAAACATTCGATACATACAAAAACCAATTAAATCGAAACCTTGCCTCCCAATCGAATCTCTATATTTTCCCATTTTCGTATGATACTCACGTTCGGGGTCCTTTGAATTGGACTTTTATGGGGG
>JANTFA010180857.1:0-18617 GCA_026413405.1 Phytosciara flavipes
CGATTTTGCTGTGATACTTGGTTCGGCGAACACTTTCCCTATCTGCATGGTTTCTGGCACATTTTCATATTCATTGCCTCCTATACGGCAACGGTACTGTTTGCCTATTTCGCCGTACAGCATGACTATTTGGACCGAATAGCCGAATTGAAATACTGGCCGGTGAATAGTTTTGAATTTGGCATACCGTATGTGTCTGTCAGAATTAGCGGTAAGGATCACAATATTTAACCTTTCAGAAACGATCATCTGTTACCGACAACAATGATGACAAAAATGAATGAAACGATCAGTTAGATGTTTTCTCATATTAGCAAAACGAACGGATGAACTAATGAAGTACAAGATTTTGCATTTTACTCTAGAGTCTAGGCTTGTAAACAATTGAAGTAAAACAGACGTTATAATACGTCTATAGTTTCTGAAAGGTTAGGTATTTGTTTTAAGACGAAAAAGATTACATCTTTGTTTGGAGTTCTTATTTTATTTTGCTAATTCGAGCCGAAAGCGAGGAGTGCACTACCACACAAAGCAAATTAAAAGATTCCAAACAAAGACGTAAGTTATTCTACTCACTAAGATTCAATGAAGGAATGGCTCGTTTTCTGATGGTGAAGTGAGTAAAAAATTATTTATTTTTAGTGATAGACTGTACTGATACACCGATGTATGAGATTGTATACGATTGCTCAAAGCGAAATTGTATTTAAATTAGAAAACAAAAATCGACACGAAAATCAGAGACTCACAATATGCAATGAAAGTATAAACCAGGTACGGTCGAATGTCAAACTATGTCAACCTCTCGCTATGTCCTCCGGCTTGTATGAACAGACCATACCTGGTTTTAACGTTCATTGACAATATGTTCTGGCTTACAAAACGAGCCAACAACGAGTGGTAGTAATTGCATAATCAATGAGACTTGCTGACGGAAATTAGACGATTTTTGTTGTCACAACCAATTACACTAATGCGCTCCTGTGATTCCTTATGCATTTATTGCCCTCGTCTTCGACTCGAAATATTAACTTCCACACTAGAAAACGTTTTATCTGCGCCTCGTACATTATTAGCTTGCTAGAAAGTGAAAGAATTGGCTTAACCGAAATGTTATTTTGACGATTGTGATTACATGTCACATCTCCGGCATCATTTGTCTCCTGTTGTTGAGTAATAAATCAGAATATAAAGTGCGGAAAAAGCTCATCAAGTCTTGTACGAATTATGAAGCTAAAATGGTTCTTCCAGTTACATTAGATTTAAATAGAATTTTGGGAAATTTAAGCGACAGGTTCCATGTGATCTTCGGACCACATCACAGATCTCTTTGCAGAATAGTTCACAAACAAACCTTCATACAGCGATAGGGATAATCCGATACGTCAATTCGTGGAATTATAGACGAAATTCACTTGAATAGGAAACTGATGAATCGAAAAGTGAAGTTTTAGTGTGAATATTATTGATCCGATGCGAAATGGAGAAACAGCTTTGCATTTTTCCTTTTCAATTTATGTGAACTCCTACGCTACATATGCTAAGCTAACGATGTCTTACATTTACAAAATGAAATTATAGATTTTTGACCCGCACACATATGAATCAGTGCTTTGATCCCAGTAGTAGGTTACATTGGAGGCTGCGAAAGTAAATCATTACATGAGGAAATCCGTTTGTGATAAGAGCAAACCACAAGTGTGTTTTGCAACAACAAGCTTCGGCAACAGTCTTAGCGAAAAGGGTAGCATTTGCATATCTAAGCTTGAGGCATCCTGAGGTGTGTAACTGCACTTGTCGAAAACAGTTACCGAAGCAAGTTGCTCAAAAGCCTCACAAGTGTGAGGTTTTCATTTGTCATAAAATTGTTTCTAAAATCATGAATTATGTAGCAGAATCCAATGTAGTCTGGGTTTACTGCCTGCCACATACGAAATTTGAATTGCACATAAAAGTTCATGGAAAATGACCCGAAAATGTTCTACTCCTTTTTCGTATTGAGCATATTGCTGTGTTATGTTCAACTTTCGCATGTGACCGGCAGTAAAAGTTGTTTTTTAAAGTCATGTTTGAATATCCACATGGCCTTATTCCATTTTACTAAAAACAGCCGCTAAATTTTCGGCGACGACGCCATATCATATACCGACAATGTTCTCATGACCTAATTCAACAATCTGCGTTGGATTAAGTTTGATTTTCAATTTGTTTTTCTACGCTAAGTGAATTGCTACATGCTGATCGCATAAACTCTTCCGTGAAGTATTTACCATTCACTTTCGAAATCAATTTATATAAATCGGTGAACTTAACTGTTTTCTGTTATCATTTAATTCTGTCAACATTAAAGCTGTGGGTCAAAAACAGTTTGTTTTTATCAATTTCCCGAAATATTTGGATTTTTGTATAGATAAGATTGCGGTTTGTTAGAATTAAATAGCGCGGAGATGTGTGAAAATATATTTTTTTAATATAAACCAAACGAATTTACAGCATTTTTTGTGCGTCGATGTTGTTGTTGTTGAGTGTTATATTATACATTAGAAGTATCTTAGGTACATTATACTAAGTGAAAAATATTTATGAATTTGTTTTTGGGAAACACAGGTTAACTGTTTGAATATAAAATGGAGAATCCGTTGATGAAATGTGTGATAGAAAAGTATATATATTTAGTATACCAATAGCCATAAGTATAAAATGATGTGTTAACTGTTGTATAATAGCTTGTTTCATGCAACTTATACTGAATTTATCAATTTTTTTCTAAAATAAAAATGTAATCGAAAACGAAGAATTTCTATTTGTTTCAATCTAGATTTGGAAGGCCTAGGAATTACTAAATGTCTAACGATCAGTGTACTGTATGCAAATTATGCGAGGGGTAACTCACTGGCTGGGATGGTGGCAAATCAATTCCTTATTTCCTTGTCAATTTCTCTTGTTTTCACTGTCTATTTCCTCTTTTATATGACATTTACTTGTTAATTCCTGATTAATTCCTTTGAGGGTGGCAAATCAATTACCCTATAGTGAGTAACCCCTCGAAATTATGCGATGCCACTTCCTGTAAGTTCTTTTGAATCGACGCAAAATACAATTGGAGATTGATGACAAATTTATTGTTTATCGGACACATCAATAAAATTCAAGAACCCAATCAATAAATCAAATTTCAACAATCTCAGATTCTGATAAAAAAAATTATTCAACATAATTGAATGACTTGCAATGGATGCAATAGAATCGCAGATGAAAGAGAAATCTGGAACATCTTTACTTAGCCCATTCGCACTAGCTCCGTTTACGCCACCGTTTCGAAACTGCGCATGCGTACCTCACTCAGAGCAAACGGAAGTATAGTGCGATTCATGCCAAAGAGAGACAAAAAGTCAAGTGGATTAGTGTGTTGGTAGAATCTCTACGTAATCGCGTACGAACATTATCTGGTAAGAAATACCATTCTATCGATTCTATCTCTTAGGCTGAGACAGTACGAGAGAGCGATGTTTTCAACTCTTAAGGACATTTCCTGGACTACTCGTGAATTATTTTCACCTTCCACTCTTTCAAACAACCTGAATTTATGGATGAACGAGTCCTTCAATCTGCTTTTAGAAATATATATTCCGTTGTAGCAAGATCCCACTCTGTTTTTTAAAAAATCCTTGAGAGCGACGACGGCTACTGTCGCATCATCAACACAGACTGGTGAAAATAATCCGTGAAGAAAGTTGTTAGCATACATAAATTTAAGAGAAAATCGAAAGAAAAATTTACTAGTCAGACAGCAAAATATTGCAAAGCGTTACGTTACCTCGTATAAGAACAAAGCACTTCTTTTGATCTTTCTATAGTGGATGCTCTTAAATGTTTTCTTTATCTACAGAGACTCGTATTACTCTGTTAAAATGTTAAAAATTCAAATGACACTTTTTTCGTCATTTTCTTCGTCTGTGTTTGCATTGATCTTACTGGTTAATCTCAATATTCCCGTGAAGGATCGCCAAAATTCGAATCACAAAAAAAAACTCTATAGAAAGTGAGAAGTTCCGTATACGTCTACTGAATAGACTCTACTCATAGAATGCTTCTCGACAAATAATTTGGCTTTTTTTCCGGCGCTTCTTCAAATGATTCTGAACATAAACACAGCTGGAGAACTATTTTGTCAGCAACAGGGTGCTATGCGTGGTGTTCAGTGTGTGTGTGGGGATATTGTCCACCTGGATGGAAAAGTGTCTATTGGTATTATGGATGTTAATGGGGTGAATCAGCAATGTTGCATTTGAGTTGCAATATTTGGAAAAATACTTTTCTTTTCAACATAAAGATTTTATGAGATGATAAATATATGTATAGAGATTATCCAACCCATACGAATATCTCATTCATTTTAATTTTGTTACCGAGAAATGTGATCCAAATCTTATCACAGTCCAATGGTGTGCCTTTATCCCGTCCAATAGTTACTTTAGAACTGATCCAAATCGTAGAGCAACAGCAACTATTCGACTGTATTCCACTGTGATTTTGCTCGATCAACAGCACCCTCACCTACACCAACTTGGCCCAAGGCTATACACTAAGGAGCTTATGACATCCTCCATTTTTCAGGTCAATGGTGTCACACCTTTCGCATACAAAAAAACTCACCCATAGCCGAGTTTGTGTGGCATGGTGAAATGTTTGCATGAAAAGTGGTGTGGCAGCCGATTACCTGTTTGGCAAGACCTCCTATGCAGGGAATGTATATTAGAGGGTATCGCCGATTCATACAAATGAAACAGCAGAAAATTTGTATCTAAAATGATCGGTGCCGCCACCATTTCTCTTATGAAAAATAACGTCACTATGAAAAAGTTCATAGCTACTTGATGTTGCCGTTTCACTTCAAACAAAAATTGCAGCCAATTTTCTGCCAATTTGTATATGGAAAATTGTCATTCGGCGATACCCTCTAATATACATTCCCTGCTCCTATGTGTATAAATTGACTCGGCCAGCCGTAGCAGATGTATATATTTCAATATTGAATTCATAAAAAAATCTCTGGTTGCAATTTTAAAAAAATACTGTCCTTACCTGGAGTCGAACCAGTGTCATCCTATTCGGAGTCAACCGCTCTGACAACTTTGCCACCCAAGCTATTGTTGACCTACCAAAAACTTGTATAAATCATATTAAATCAGTTGAAGCGTAAATAATTACAGGGTTCGATCGTCAGATCTCGTTTCATTGCAGGGACGTGTGAGTTTCGAGTTTTTGTTTGTTTTTTTTTTTTCAAATAGAGGCAAGACATTAGAATACAAGAAAAAACTTGTTAAACATAAATCGCTAGCGTGGTGTAGGTGGTTAGCGTACTTTCTTTTTGATACTTGAGATTGGGGTTTGAACCGGCGGCTTTTTTTCTGTTTTTTTATATTTTGGTTGAGAAGGGAATGACTTAGTAGACTTAGGCCGCTGAACGATGAAAAATAATCGTGTTCTATTGTGAGTATTGAGTCACGATCAACTTTGGATTTTTGTCTTCCCATATTTACTTTGCTGTTGTTCTTGACCTTCATCTGTACCGAAGTTTCTGCTATGATTTGCTCATCGACATGATAAATCGCATTTCTGAATTTAATGAGGCTCATAGAATGTTAGTGCATCGATTCTTGTCCCAAAAGATTGTGAAAAAGAAATGTTCCATTTCGGAAGCGTACGTTGATGCGGAACCAACTGCTCTATAAACATTACCTGCTAAAGTTCTTGATCGACCGAATAAAAAACATGAACTGAACGTAATAAGGTAGCATGGCGCCGTATGCATAATTACTGGGTTTTTCACACCAAGAATATTTAGGCTGCGTAAGCAAATTTTTAGCTCTTTCGACTCAAGTTTCAAGTTTCTTTATTAGACCGAAAATCAGTTTCTTTACAACTCATATTACATTATTGAGATGCAATTTTTCTCCCATAAGATTTTACAACAAATGAACACAAATCTTCCTGGGAAATAAAAAAAACTATTTGCTGAGAGAGCACTATAAATTTGGAGGAAAAAAGTCGAAAACCTCCACCTGAGGCTCTTTCGACTCAATTGCTAACGTAACAATGGAAATGGATGCTTCCACTTGTTTGAGTGTAAGTTTTTCGATCAAATCAAAATCTCTCATTGCATTGTTGTGCAAGTAGGTCGGACATTATCTGTAAGCTGTTTTAGAAAGTTTCATTCTTTGTGCACACATCAAATACGTTTATCTTATTTTTTCATACTAACATCGAAAATTCATACTTTCGCCCCGCATATGTGGAGCGAAAGTAAAAAAATGCATCCAGCGGTTAACGTCTGTTGCACTTCGTTCGGACTGCAACCTTCGCACACGGTTGCATTTTTTTACTTTCGCCCCTAAGCATTCAAATTACTATTGCAACTGACGTTCACCACGTAAGAAAGGAATGTGTGTCTCAATCCTTAAAGAATCTAAATCTAAAAACAAAAATCAATACAATAATTTCTTCAATCTCCTATCATGTGTGCGCAGATGCGCACAAAACGATACTTTCAAACAAGGAAAAATGAGGGGAGAAATTCAGTCGCTGTAGTGGCTCACTACATTACACGAGTGCATTTGTATGTAATGCTGTACATTTTCTTCGAACAAAATTACCATCCAACCATCCTGTGTTCAGAATGTAAGCAGTCCACCAGTAAGCAGTCGACTCACCAATCACCATCAAACAGAATGCTAATCAGATTCGGTCAGTATCAATTTCTTTATGCTTGCGTTGACAATCGTTGTGATTTAGAATTTGTGCTGTTCGAGTGTTCAATCTCTTTTTCCACATCGCAATCTTTTAATAATCCGAAATTTATTGCTCACACTTAGAGTTTTTTTCTGGGTTTTGTTGAGCAAATTGTTGTGAACACAATAGTTTGAAAGTGTAAAAACATGCAAACACTTAGCATATAAAACAGAAAATTGCGAAATCCGAATTTCGGGCAAATTTCCCATGTCCCCCAACACATTTTTCTCAACGAGTGAGTGACATGGACGATGTGGTGCAAATCGATATGACTAAAATTTCATATTACAGTTTTCTCTAAAGTTTACCATCGACCATAGAACTTTTACACACACCTTGTTGGTTGAGTGTAATTGGAAACTGAAATTGTCATAAAAAAGTTACTGGAATTTATTTGAGCACGAAGAATAAACAAATTTGATGATTGTTCACATCGAAAGACCTGATGTTCGTCTATCATTTTCAAAGTTAAATTTTTAAAATTTTTAGATTGCCTTTCGAAGTGAACATCATTTCCAATAGATTGATGCACAAATTTATGGAGGTGCAAGTCAGTTGAAAAAAAAATTGTTGATTTTTTTTACTACAATCAACCACCCCCCCCTCCCCCCCACTCTGACATGTATGTACGGCTGTATAAGTGTCCTTACATACATGCTAAGGTACTTTTTTAAGGCGCGCACAACTTTAGTATTGTGCCATCGGCGGAACTATGCGAGTCAAATCACTTAGTGATTTAATCTCAACATAGCTCAGGCACTTTTCGAGAAAGGCGTACCTTTCCCCCCATCGAATAGTTAATTTACAGTGGTTCCACATACTGTAAATTAACGATTCGACAGTATTCCAGGTGGTCTGTAGATAAGCCCGAAGATGCGTGATTTTACTCAAACAGCAACGCTCTTACCTACTCGGCCACCCGGCGTGTTTGCAATCATCGATAATTTACTTTATAAAGAAATAATTTTGTTTAAATAAATTTATAAAAGAGAAAAAATTGTCTTTTATTGGAATCGAACCAGCAGCATTTCATTCGGAGCCAACTGCTCTACCAACTCTGCCACTCAAGCTGATTGCTCTACAGAACAAAACACGTTGATGAGTTAAAACGTAAACATTTACTGTTAGGTGGTAAAAGATCTCGTTTCATTGCAGGGGTGTGTGGATTTAGAGTTTTATCCGAATAAATGCATGCCATAGCATTTGAAGTACTTACAAAAAAGATTTGTTGACAACAACTCGTCAGCGTGGTGTAGGCGGTAGCGTGCAATCTTTTTGATATTCGTGGTTGGGGTTCAAACCCAACATTTTGTCTTGCTTTTTTTATTTTGGTTGATAAGTGATTGAGTCACTAAAACACTCATTGCAACTTTTGAATTCGATACAATATTTTTTGGCCCTACATAAACGAAGGCATTTACAAACAATGTTCATCGACTTACGTTAGCGTCTATTCGACTTCACGAAACATCGAACTAAATTTCCTCAAAGGGTTGCGGTATTCGTGAACAAGAAGAGAAACATTAATACAAACTCGAGTAAGGCTGTCGAGTCAGGGGAACCTCAGACATTATGATAATAGGTCGTTTCGTGAAAAATGATCTGAAAAATGCAGGTCGGGTCAAACTTAATTTATTAGACCTAGCTTGTCGTATCTTTATCTCGATTGCACACTTACGACTGTATTAAGAGAAAGTAGAAATTTTACCGGCAACACACTCGCCACATTTCATCACAGGACTCAATAGATAAGAATCTTTGACACCAATTTTCTCGGTCCTGTTGTGGCGGCGCTTGTGGTTGTTTAAGGGCATATAAACTTCTTGAACTTTTCAAGGGCTACACGTGTATCACATTATGACTACCAAAGCTACACCTCATCACACAACAGGTTAGCCTTTTAGAAACGGCAGACGTATTGCGTTAGTCCAATCAGGGGAATATGAAAGCATACGTTCTTAAGTCTGGCTTTAAGAGTCACTAGCCAAATCCTTTCATGCTACCAACTCTAAAGTTAGACTTTCATACCTCCTTTTGAAGCTCAACGTCTATTCAACGTTACCAAAGAAGTTTAGAAGAAACCGACGACGCGACATCCACCAATAATCGCCATATGCGGCTAACACACTTTTTCGCGAATGCGAATATCAATTTTATTATCTGCTGCAAAATGAATTTTTTTTATCAAACCGGTTATCATCGATAAATTGACAACTGCGATCCAAAACCAACTTTACTCGTTCAGTATAACGTTGGAACGAAAAAGCAATTACGTAAAAAGAAATCCGAGCAAAAAGGAAATTTTCTTTTCATTTTGATAATTTAAAATCCATCATGCTAAGACCGTGTGTATCCCGTTTGTCCACACTTCCGACCACTACTGGTGTTGTATTGAAACGAAATGCGTCGGTAATTGTTGGTCCAGCCACTAAGACTATTACACCGCTTGAAAAGTATACTCTGGCTTCCATTATGATGGTCGGATTTGTTGCGTGTCCCGTGTACATTCTGTCCAACATCAAAAATTACAAGGCCAAGAAAGAGTAAGGGACAAATGGTGTCATCAATGAACCGCAATAGAATGGCAAAGAAATAAATTTGTTTGTGCGACAAGTTGAACTGAGTTTTTCATTTTAATTTATTTGCACCGAACGTAGAGGTAAAGTATCGAATGAGAACTCTGAATCAAGTGTCCTGCTGCGGTTCTATGGAATGTAAAGTCACTACTCATGGTCAAGCATAAATCGTTGTTTAGAAGGAGATCTAAGTGTTGACCAAATGAAGTTGTTATGATGAATTGCAACTTGAAACTTGAAAGGCGTATTCGACTAATGAGTTTCTTACACCGGCAATGAAAGCAAGACCAATTCAAAAACATTTCGAACTATACAAGATGTAGTGTCAGTGGAAAGATGTTACACTATGCGTGATTTGTATTTGAACAGCAGCTTCACGATTTCCAAGGATATCATACAGTATTCTGCGGCAACACACCGGATCATTTATAATCGTTCCACTACATAGTAGAGACACCCAATCAGTTGATATGTGGTTTTTATGTAGCCGGTAAATTTTCTATTGTCGAATCTTTTGTGATTTGGCAAACTTTCGTTACTTTTTCCACCTGTTAGATTAGTTTAGAGTTGTGAGAGACTCAAATCCTAATAGTAGGAAGCGAAGACACAGATAGGAGATCATTTTTTTCAACTCTCGAACCTTGCTGACTCTGTCACTGGAATCTTTCGGTTTTTGACAAGAATTCATTAAGGTCCTTTCCATCTAAAGATAGTAGATCGTCATCATGTGATTCGTAATACCCGGAGGTGTTAGACCTGAGACTGGTATAGTAGTGTCCAAGGACCAGCGGCCAGACGACGAAAACAGATATGATCGATGGTGCTGTCAATTCTGTGTAGACAATCGTTAAGCTTACAGTGGTTCGTAATTGCACCAACTACTCGCATAAGCTCCGATCTAGATAATAGTTTCATCTGTTAAACGGCTAAAATTCCACGGTCTAGGTTTTGACGGCATCATACATCATTTTGCATGGACATTTCGCAGACGCAAACAGTTCACTAGTACAATCACCGAGCCAATTGCTTCGCTTGACCTCTTCAAATAATATCTACCGTTTGTTAGAGATAATCTACTACTTCATTTCCTATAACATAAATTTGTTGGATCTTGTCACCTCGACTCATCATTTATTCGTCGCTGTCGATAACAGACTAATAGCTGTCTGCAAAAGGATCAATTGCAGATTATACCCGATTGAATAGTATGATAAGACTACAGCAGTGACAGAAGCTACTGCTAATCGAAAAATACTTACCGTCTAGCCGATAGCATGTCATGTGAGATTGGCCTAATTTATAGGCGTCACAAGAACTGGTGTTGACCTCTCAGAAGGTTTTCAGTAGCACTATATGATTGTAGCGTTGTGGAGGACCGACGCATGCTAGGTATGTACATGATGAAGAGAATAGTATGGATCATTACCTGTCCAACGGTATGCTGTCGAAATTATTTGCACTGACAAATTTAATTTGTTTCAATGACTCTTTCAACTAGCACACGTCGGCCTTCTTGTTCAGACCATTTTTTCCACGTGTCCCCCAACAGTGAAATTTGTGTGCATCTTCAGTGATGCCAGTAGATTCAAATTATCATTGAGTTTTCGTAGGTTGAATGTGGTGTTCTCCCCATCCCAACCCCCAATACACATCCTACATTGTCCTGAAACTTCGGCGACATCCTGAAGAAACGGCTAGTTCAGGAAGTCATCGTTTTTTCTCGCCATTTCATCCCTTTTACTGAAAACGCGACAATTTTCGACAAGAAACGTCGACATCTTTAGCAATAAACCGTTTCGTCAGAGAGTCGTCGATACTCATGTCGTCGAAATTTCAGTGCAATGTAGAATACAAAGCGGACTCACCAGAACGCGCATACATCTATCGAACTTTCAAAAAGTCAAATCTACTGGCAGTGTTCGTCGCATGAACGAATGATCGCTCAACTCTCATAACGACAAGACGAGCAGTCCCATTAACGCAAAAAATGAAAAGTCTCGCCGTGTTGTTAAATTTCTGCATTTTTATTGTTTTGACTTTCTTTATTTGGTTGATTTAAAAATTGAAATGACAAGGCAAAAACTAAAAAATTGAAATTGACGAAAAATAGTAAATGTTTTCCAGGCGGTCGATTTTGTTTTTGCTGTTGTCTATAGAACATAATGGAGAGAAACATCCTAGCCTACGAACTCCCTCAGTTCTCAAAAATGAACAGAAATGAAGAAAAAAAATTTTTTGAATTGAAATTAGCTGGGTGGTGGCAATTTGCAAAAATTTTTGTGGTAATTTTTCCTCTCTGTAAACATTTTGATTTTACTATCGTCGATTGTTTTGATAATATAGCGTATACCGGGCGCGGAAATGGCGCGTGAACGTATCTAGCTCTGTGTTTCCCTCCCCTTTCCCTATCTCACATCACACATTCACGACGAAAAAAATTATTTTGAACATAAAAAATTTTCCATGCTTCAAATTTGACATTGGATTTTGCATCACAAAAAACAAACATTTTTCGCTTCCAAAACACCCAAAAACCCCACACACACAATTCTTTTATGTTAATCACTGAATATGTGGCTCGCCATTCTTCTACTACTCTCTCCAAACCCATTTTGTTTCTTTAATGACACGTGTTTCACTGAAAATCTCTCTTATCGGGCAGATTGACATCGATTATTTCAGGTTTGCATCTTCGCATTAAAAATTTCCTTTTTTCGTTGATTGTGTTTTTGTTGCGCATGTGATTTCCGAAAAAAATTCTCATTTTTGACCCATCAGTTGACTCTTGCCGTTCCGTTCATTTTTTCTCATATTTTGCGTGAAACGTGGTGATTCGCTCGTAATCAACGGTCGCAGCATTCAATATGCCCGAGTAGCTGATGACGGTCGACTTTTTCGAATTCAAATTATCACCGGTCAACAAGGTCAACACTTTGATGTTGTTATCTGAATGATTGGTCTGGATGTAGTTGCAAAATTGGGCGATTTGAACGAAAACTGATGATTCACGATCTGGGGCAGATAAAAGGAGAAACGAAAATCAGAATGTTTGAGCGTCGGACGCTTAGTACTTCAGAATTTACCTAATTTCTTGGGTATTTTGACCAATGGAATCGCCAAGGATTCGTTGTTGCGTTGTGAACGTATGAAGCGACTACCTTTGCTGAATTGTTGTTCCAAGAAGCGAATGGCGGTGCGTGCGTTGTCTAATGATTTCTTCAATTCATCCAGTTCGGATATGACTGTGAACAAACAACAATTTGCATTATTTAACAGGACAACGAGACGACGGCTTTTTCCTGACCCCCTTCCCCCTAGAAACATTCTTTGTGGATGTTCCCTTAATTGTTATTATCAAAAAGTACCCGTGTCTCGGGCGATCAACTCACCTGCATTCGGAACCAGTAAGACAAACTTCTTCGACTGAATCAAACTCTTCACAAGTGACAAATGTTGCGTCAACGATTTCGAATCCAGTACCAGATACGGTGTATGCTTGTTCACTGGCCCCTTGCGGACAATTGTCTCCAGCGTTTTGACTTCATTCCGCAGCCACAATTTTCCCATTATTTCGAATTTCGTCTCCTCAGCGCCGGAATTCTCCTTGTCCGACTGCAATTTCACATTACGATTTTTCAGATAACTTTTCTTCGGTATGATGACTGCCGACTCATCGAACTCCTTTTCGTCGTTGCTAGTTGTTGTTGATTGCATCACGATCGGTCCGCGTCCGTTGCGATTTGAACGTCTCTTACGTCCACCACGATTGCGTCGTCGCGGTTCATTGTTATTTTTTGTCTCGTTTTGACGTGATCCCCGTCGACCGCCACCACGTTCTTTGCGCGACAGCACTTCAATGAATCGTCTGGATCGGGCGCAGAAATTGTAGCGGAATTTCTTCATTTTGCACATGAAGAAGCCGAAGTCAATCAATTTGAAGAGACGCAAAATGTGGCACTCGTTTTCGGTTAGACTCAGCTTGTTCGGAACGGTCCAATCGAGGGGATATTGTGCTGATTTTAGCAATTGGAAACCTTTCAACCGGATGTCCTCTTCCAGTGGAATTTTTACGCGACTGTCGAATAGTGATCGCAGATCCGAACGAACGTTTTGCGTTTTGATGAAGTTGCGTTCGAAGTACACTTTCCGAGTGAAAATGTCGATGTTGAAAAGGTTCATGAGTTCGAAAATTCTGTGAATCAACTCGGGATTGGATTCGTAGCAGTTAATCAGAATGTCATTGTTAACCTTCATCCAATCGAAAAGGATTTTCAGAGACTCAACGCAAGGTTCGTGTTGAGCGAACTCAATGACAATGTTCGGGTCGATGCGATTGTAGTCGCGCTTGTAGCGCATTTTCTCAAACTTCTGATCGGATTGATGATCACTTCCATACGAATCGGTGGTCGTTGGATTGATTGCATCCGCCGGCATACTGTAATTAGGTTCTGGTCGGTTATTCGGCGAACTCCTATCACCACATTGAGTGTACACACATTCCTCTTCGATGACAATGTCCGCATCATCGTCATCCAACAAATTGAAATTCAATTTGTAATCCGTTTTGGTTAGGTCGGCAAACAAATCAACCACCGGATTCATGAAAGCGGAAAAATTCTGTTCAGGCTCTTTCAGCTCGACGTTGTTTTCATGGAAACCATTCAACTGTTGTTCATGGTCCACATCGCTGTTATCCCCATTGTTAATGTTCTTATCATCTTTCTTCCCGTCATCCGAAAATTCTTTACCATCGTCGTCCTCAAAATCACTCGAATAGCAGGAACTTAACTCCTCCTCCTCCTCATCTTCGGAACTGAAATTCGAATCCATTTCATACTCCGAATCGAAGTCACTGCTCAGATCACTATCGTCTGAATCATCCGAATTGATTTTCTTGCGTCGACGTCTAGTCAGTTGCTTTTTCTTCGATTTCGATACGGTCGATGACTTTCCATCCGACTCTTTTTCACGACCACTGCTTCCGGCCGATGGTAGTATCTCGTTCGCTGTCGACATTTGCGATCCATTCACTTCAACTAAGACGGCCGATGGATTGGCTGCGGTGGTTTTCTTCAGCAATATCGGATGGTCGAATTTCGTATCGTGGAACACTTCCTCCTGCGGTTCGTCTTCCTTCGATTTCACTATGTCTCTGGATCGGCGTACGTCTTTCTGGAACAATCCGAACAGCATTTCGTACATCTCTTGGAATTGTTCGTCTTGCTTTTTCCGCTGGGCCTGGAATTTCTCTATGTTGACAATGCAAACATCGACCATTTCCGATGTGATGGCCACCATCAACGCGATCAGACTGTACAATTTTTGTGAATTGTTGGCCTTCAATTTGTTCATGCAGAAGAAGAGCGTCATCACAATTTTGAACAGCATGTTTTTGGTCAGCGGGCGATGTTTCGCTTGCAGTAGAGCCTTCAAATCGACCAGCCAACCGTGACAGAGACTTATGAAGTCGGTCACATCTTTGTCGAAATAGAAAATGTCTGCGATCAATATGAAACGTGCAATGAAATCACGCACCGAGTCCGATGATTTGCCATCCTCCAATTTGCAAACGTACGTCGATGAATTGAGAAAGATCTTCGATACGTTGTGTTCGCTAAATTCGAACGGCGTTGAGCAGCTCAACGAATACAAGTAGTGGTACGTTGAATCAAGATCGTAATTCCGACCAGAGAACAGTGTGCCCAACTGGTTGTGAGCCATTCCGATGCTCGGATTCAAATTGAACGCCTCCAGGTAGTATTTCGATGCGAATTCCTTGCTGAATTTCGAATCGGTAAAGTTGAAGTCAATGTAGTAGCGATGCAGATCGCCGATTGACAGTAATGATGCGTGCACCGTGGTGTTGACATAATGGATGGTGCCATTCGAAACTTCACGATTCCAATCCAAGGCATCTTTTACAGTCACGCCGCCGGTACGGTCCTCCAAAATCGAAAAGTCAATCAAATGTCTCAAATCATCGCTCATGTTATCCTCTTCCATGCGCACGATTACTGACTTGAACGTTGCGATACCTTCCGTTATCAATCGGCTCAGATTCGCTTCGTCGTCTTTCTCTCCACTTTTCAGCCACATATTCTTCGCCAATGATATCAGTTCGTAGTAGCCTTTTCGCCACAAGACTTCACGGGATTTCTTGCCAACGTTCTCATCGTAGTGGAAAATTAGGTTTTCACTCTGGGCCACGATTTGTCGACGAATTTCCTCGATGTCATCGGCAAAAATTTGCTTGATGTTGGTGATGGATTTTTTCTTGTCGTCCAATTGTTTGACGAAACTGAACAGTGACCTGGTGAAGAATGAAAGCAACTCAGTTAGACAATTTAAATACAAACATCAGATTCATTTCTTGAGTATGTGTGAACCGCAAGCAACAATTCTGCTCTTAGTCTTCGTCAGTTTCTACAAAGGGCAGGCACTTTAACAATGCGATAGAAACGAGCAAACGTTAGGAACGGCTAGTCTTTATAGACATTCTACCTCAGAGAATTCAAGCTTAGCCGAGAAAGAAACACGGACTGTGACATTTACAATTTTTTGTAATTTAAACAAACACGCAACGTAACACAAAATAAATTTGCAAAAACTCCTGTAACATCAACGGACATTCATAAGCAGAATGGGCCTCCTTTTCGGCCGCACATTCATTTTAAGAGGATCTGGCTTCGCGATCATCGTCATCAGTGGCTTTGTCATAATGCTTGAGACCACATCTTCAGCTGGATTTTTCGTCATTTTATCCGACATTTTCACGGAAGGCCATAAGGTCTTCAAACTCCGAAACCAATCAAAGCTCGCTAGTGCGTTCGATGCGATGTAGAATGCTAAGCCAATGTTCAGATAACAGAACAAGTCGCTCTCAATGCAATTGGTGTTGTCATTGTCGGGCAATTTGTATCTTGAACGCGTAAATGTCTTAGTAAACTTTGTGCTCATCCACAACAGTCCCTGCAGCAGTGGTAACCATATCAGATACATGGCCACTTCAGTACCGTAAATGGTCAATATCGATTCCAAGATGAATATCAACTTGCTGGATATGGATTGCAATTGAGCGGACAAATTGACTTTGGCGAGCATACAAGCCACGGAACTTGCAACGATAAACGTTGATATGTTTGCATCTAACGGCGATCCCTTTTGCGTTCTAATGTTCAGAATGTCAATTTTGTACAAATGAATACAAATTGCAGCGCAAGTTTTCAGCGTAAATGAGAAGAATTTTAACGGCAACATTGAATATTGTGAAATATGGAATTTTATTGAATGAACGGTGGGATGGTTTGTGCGACTACTATGTTTGGATTTGAGAATTTGGACTTGCGTCGTCACTCGTTATTACAATCTTATGCAAACCATAAAAGGTTCAATGACCTCTGACATAGTTGAGCAACTTTGAAGTAAATCTGCTTGGCGAACCACATATTGGCAACCCTTGCTGAGCTACCAGTGGTTTCATTCATAAAGTGTGATTAAAAATCAACAGTGAGATCTCTCTCCAAAAGTCCTTCAGTTCCATTTCTGTCTGACAATTCATCAGCAACAGAGATTCCACATTTTGTTGATTGACATTCGATTTCCATTTCATTTGCAATCAAGTAGCAATATGATCTTGGGAAAGCAATACATAAAAACGCTAAGATAGAACCCTTGAGATATTATTTCAACTTGGAGAAGATTCGCATCATCCATGTAATTAGCACTTCATTCCCCAATCGTCAACAAATATTGCAGACATAAAAAGCATTTGAATCGTGTAAGAAGAACAGACAGACAGCAGTTACCCCGGTCTAGTGATTCAACATTCTGTTTCGGGTAGATTTCTTGCCAGAATTTTTAACAGAAAACCAACAAGGAAATAATGAGGATCCAGCTTAACCATACCGACCTCGATACAGACAAATAAAGTACCGAACAGCAAAACAGTTGTGCAAACAGAACATTTTTAATTAAAAGGAGTTACCGACTGGCGAAATTGGTGTCAATCGACACGTATGGAATTGGCATGGGATTGCCCTTTAAAGGTAATTTCCCGGAGTAAATACTTCAAAAGTAGGCACACAATATTGGCCAGTCACACTTCGTCTTTAGTACATTTGGTGGAATCAAAAGTCTCTGTAGCAACCGCACCATCATCACCAATTGGAAATTTCTATGTAAATCCAAGCGGAAAAATTCAAAATGACTTTTCGGGGTCGTACAAAAATTGCGTCACAACATAGAGGGGGAGGCGGTGTATAGGAGAACATGACGTTTGTAAGAAGAGTGGGTAGAATGTGGCAAGCTTAACAAATTTTCTTGCTCTTGCAACCGGTCCTATCTACGCATCTCTCTCAGTCTTCAACTATCCAAACCACAAATTTTTTCTCGTTTTGAATGGAAACTGCCGTGGTGATAAACACTCAATTTGCATACCTCTAAAAATACTCCATGAAATTGAGTTGAGACATCCAAAACCTTTTCCAATTAAAACAATTTCGCAAGCGTCAATTAAATCGAACAGATCCCAAACGAGCGAATGTATCTAAGAGAAAGAGAGCAAATTTGAATTTGTTGTTTTCGGGTGTTACATCATAGACTGTAGCATTTCGCAACAAAAACAAATTTTTCTCTCCAATGTGAATGGGGATTTTTGTCGGTCAATGCAGTGAACAGGGACCGTGGTATTAATGTCAAAATCGAAGAAACCAGACGAATAGATACCAGCCTTCCGGTACGTGAGCTGACTAAACACACACGAAACAAGGGAAACAACAAAGTAACGACAACCGGAACAAGAATTTTGATCGAATCAACTCGGATCGATTGAACTCGCGATTGAATTTTTATATTGACACGATTAACCCGTCGATTCGTTTATTCAATAAACATCTGCTGAGAGGCGCTAACGAACGCGATAACAGCTCAGAAAGAAGTCGAAGAAACGAAAAGTGTTTTTCATTAAAATGAATAACCTTGACGACATGACTTCACAAAGAGTCTGTTCTAGATAATTCGCGGTTCACATAATACAATGAAATTGGGAAGGGAATCCTTACCGATACAACTGCTTCACATCCTCGCTCGTCGCTGATGTATTCTCCTTATCCATTCTAAATTACTTGTCGTGGTGAAATTATTGCTTCACGTTTTAAATTCCCTTCGATTTTACTTTTTTTTGTTAACACTTTGTTATCAACCCGTTTCTTTTTATCATAACTTCCGTCAAGATATTTCGATGCATTTGCT
>JANTFA010180968.1:0-18611 GCA_026413405.1 Phytosciara flavipes
ACATATTTTATGAGCGTTGAGTAACAGGTGAACGTACTGTGTGTTTAAACATTTTTATCCGATATTATATGAGTTAGATTAAGATATTTCAATTTTATTAAATTGAAACGAAAATTGTGCGTTCGTTCCAGCGCGGGAGGATAAATTGAAGATTTTCTTAAAGGAATACCGTGTACACACACAGATAATACCGTGACTCTGTCTGCGAGAGAGGTGTATGGCCTTTTTTGACATTATAGCGCAAAAATTTAATTTTTTATTTATTTGATATTTTCAGATTTATGTAAATCCATTTAACGTTGACATTGTTGAATTGTAATTACTAAATGCGCCATTTCCACACCGTGGTGGAAATGGAAATGAATTTTTTGTTTTGGTTGCCTAGTTGGGCTGGTATTATGGCTCAACTACCATTTGTTTGGGAAATAAAAATCTCGGGTTGGCTGTTGTATCTGTTCCAGATACGAATCCATTTAGATTTTATTATTGTAATATTTCCTCTTATTTAGGGGCCATTCAAATAGTGCCGCTCTGCGCGCGTAATTTTCTCATAATTTTCGATCCCACCTCCGCATGCTATTCGAAAAGTGCGCACGCTTTTGAAATATTTAGTAGCTGTCCGAACATTCTCAAACTTTCGACGCCAAAACAGTGTCTTACTCTGTGTCGAGAAAAAAACTTTATGATTACCTGACCCTGAAAGTTGAGCTAACTAAAAAAAATTAAAATCCTTTTTTGTAAATACTGGTCATTGACAAAAATAAAGCGTGGAAGAAGGTGGTTACCAAGAGATAGAAGAATAGAAAGTTATTGGAACGTTCAATTTTGTAAAACGAAAATATTTTTGGTCGACCAAAAATTTGTTGAAACTTCACGGTAATATGAAAATGGTAGCTTGCGTCCGAAAGCTAAATACTGTTGGAGCGAACATGAATGAAGAGGACATTAATTATTGTCAGTTGTTACTTTCACTTCCGGGAATGTGCGATCCAGTCGCAAAAGCACTAGAAACAATGAAGACAGAAGAGCTTACAATACAAAAACTAACTTCATTCAAAAAAAGCATGCTGAGGTCGAGAAAATCAATAGCTTCCGAGAGGCTAATCATAATTCTTCTCCGGTCGTGTTCCTATAAAAACTCAAATATTCCAAAAGTGAACGGTTTCGTTTCAATGTTGAACACCGGATTTTCCAATAAATAATGGAAACGCCCTAATATAAATCCAAATGGTTCACAATGGATTTTCACTTTGTTCCACAAATAAATCAGTTTTGTTCTAAAGTGGAACAATGAGTGAAATGTTCCAATCCTTTTTACCATTCGCTTACGTTGCATAAGGCTAAAATCCTTAAAATTGAGCCAACGACGTTTTACATTACATTTCGTGGAAGGGTAATTCGCTAGAATCGAACAAACGCCCTTTTCCTTTTGCATTTGGTAAAAGGATGTAATTCCCTAAAATCGGTCTCTCATGCTACATTCCGTAGAGGGATGATTTTCATAGGATCAAACCAACGGTAAGCATAAACAGTTTGCAAAAGGGTAAATTCCCTGGTATTGAATAATAGTAATTTATGCAATCAAGCTATAAAAATGCTTCTTAGGCATTAGATGTGTAAATTCAATTGTCACTAAATTGTCAAAATCGTTTATCACCGACCCACCCGCATACAATGTTTTTCTTCATACAGGCGACGATGGTTTTACATTTCATCCTTGAGTTGAAACAGACCTCGAGAAAGATATGATCCTAAGAAACGACTTGTTTATAACAACTCGCTTTCCTCACTTTAGGGATGTCTATCGAAAAAACTTTCGCAGTATGTTTGGTTTCCAAATTGAAATGAAAACACACTGTAGCTCCTTTATCCAAAACGAATTTTTATTGCCAAATATTTCGCACACCTACATCGGGTGGCATTCTCAATGGCTGAAATAAAACTTTCATCGTGGGAGTAGACTTTGACTCTAGCATTTTAGCGTTTTTGACTTTGTCGAAGATGTCTTTTATGTTACCCCTTGATGTGACCCAACTTTGTGACTCCAAGGAACATGCGGAACATTTGCTTCTCCGTTGTTGTCAAATCACTTCATACTCTTCATATATAGTCCAGCATTTTGAACCATAAGTAAATGCCGGTCGTATGCAGATTTCGCCCCTGAGTTTTCCTGACATACTCTTGTCGCACAATAATCCTGAATTTTGTCGCACTTTAAGCCAACCCACACTGATCCTATGATTTACGTCTTCGTCACAATTTTCCATCTTGCTGATCACCGAGCCAAGATACTTGAAGCTGGTGCATTGCGGCATGACATTTCCGTTGATCATTATGTCTGGCGATGGAGCTGGTGGGTCACTTAATGTCAGAAACGTGCATTCAGTCTTTGACTCACTAACTCTTAACCCATGACCTTCAAGACTATTCTTCAACTTGTCAAATACTTCTTGGAGCTTTGCTGCTCTCTCACTTTGCAGAAGTTCTTGCATTAACTCGGATGTAAGAAAGGTAATGACAATGTGGAAGAGTAGTGGGTAACGTAATTTGACATTTACATCTGCTTTAATCTAGTTTATTCAAAACGTTTCATCGTCATTAAATAGTGAGCCACGTTACCCGAATATATGCTACCTCCCTGACACTAAGGCTTACAACATATATACACCTCTCGCTCACAGCCGTCAGCCATGCTACATTCTGTCGATTGGTATGTAGGATTACTTTGAGTTCCTTGATCCATTTAATTCGTATCCAACCGGTCATTAGAATAATAGATTCAAGTTTATTAACAAGGAATAATTTATTCCAAGTCTGCCATCGGTTTATTTATAATAAAGATTCCTTCTCTAATTCAAACCATGCAAAATGGATGGATAGTCCTAGAGACTGGAGATGAAATTTATCATAGTAAAATGTTTTCCTCAAATAAACCGACTATTCAACGTAAAAGCCAGCAGCCATTTAAGGTGGCTATGTACTTCATTAAAGCTTATCACACTGCAAGTTTTCTTGTTAATGAACACAGAGAAATTGTACACCTTCCTTCAAGTTAAACACGAACCGCCGCGCTACGATATACTTAATACAAGTCTCGTGACAACGTTAAATAAATCAGCTTTGAGTAAACTAGAAAGAACTATACAACAGAGTGATATTGTATGCCATATACAGACGAGGGTGTTTTGTTTTGTGCAACATTGACCAGACTCTAGAAAAAATAATACGAAAAACAGCAAACAACGATAGGTGAATTTAATATTTTTGTTGATATCGATTGGATGTAGCTAAACAAGCAACAATGGGCCATTGGTTTTCTTGTTTTATACAAATTGTACGTTACAGCAATAGCATTAAATGTTGTCGTCGCATTGATGATTTTATATTTTCTATCACAACAATACGATTACAGTGCTCGTTGTAATTGTGATGTTGTGCCAGCAATCCGTGTGAAAGCTTGTTCCACCAACTACCTAAGACTCCAACCAATTCAATCAGCTGAGTGTTTTGTATACGCGTCTGACAATCGGGTTTTTTTTCTGCCACATTTGAGAATCGAACTCTCGCACTGGCTATTTCAATCATTTTTAGTGGAAAGCAGAAGAGCTAACCACTACTCTATTGAGTCGTTTTAGAATGATTGGCCGGTCTAAAATCCGATTCTGGATAAAAAGCCTAAAAAGTTTAAGTTAATTCAAATCGATCTTAATTTGTAGACTTGAGTTCGAATGTGACTCGCAGGTCTTTTGTTTTATCGTTTTAGCAAGAATGTAAGAAATATGTTCGCGTCAGGTTTTCTTTATTTATCTTTATTTCCGTTACTTTTTTCACAGGCACCTATTTCCTGCTCTACGACTTTATTGATTACTTCGAAAAAGATTCGCCGACAGCGTTACCACGCGAGAAATTCCTCGAAATAATGAACACAATATTCAGTAAAGCATCGGAAGCCGAACGAGAAACCATAATATTTCAGGTAACAATATTTTTTTCATTCTGATTTCCTATTTTAAGCAATTAACCGTCAGCTTCATTCATGATAAGTGTACCTGTAATAGCTACGTATAGTACTCAGGCATGTTTGACCAATTTTCTATTTAACAAAAGGTATGTTCACCGCGATGATATTTGGTGTAATTTATACTCAATACTTCGGAAAAAAGGTCACCGGTTTATTTCCGTCAAAAAACTTTCGAATTGAAAACTTTACAAAAAGCTTTTGAAAGCTTTCTCGAACTCAGTCTTACCATTTAAAGCAGTGTGAAAGCTCAACTTGACAAAAATAAAATGAATTTCGTCAAGATGAGGTTTAACTTAAGTCTCACGCGATGCTATTTCTAGCTTATTAGAGCCAGTAACTTTACAAGAGCACCCAGGCAATAATGAAAAGCTCAAAGTGTCGAAATACCTAGTCTCACTCTGAGCCAACAATAGAAATTCAGACGGTGATACGGTCTCACTGAGAGCACATATTTCAAAACTTGTTTTTACTTTGGAATAACTTAAGCTTTAGATTTACGGAATGTACAAGGAAATAACGCCCCAAAGAGAGGATGGTCTGAAATTCATAGTTGTTGGTGTTCCTACTTTGTGAATAGCTCCATAATTTACACAAAATTCGGATGACATCAGCTTTTATTTCCATTATTTGAAATTTACATGCCTCTTACCTATCTCGCAACAACTAAATATTCAGACAAATAAAAGGTTCTACTGATCAGATACTATACACAAAGATGAAATTTTCGGCTTTCGTTCGTTCCATTCAGTCCTTCTTGTTACAATAGACTGGATTTTTTTATTGATTTCTTAGTAACATTACAGTTCAATCGCATAATACTTATGGGCCCCACGGGTGGACTTCTTTTATTGCTTTTCCATTCTTTTCATCATTCAGTTACAGTAACTATGATTTTAAGTTGGAGTTTGACAATTGGATTGACCTGCTATTAGACTGTCATTGATTCAAAACTGATCAAAACTTTTCCAGTACACAAATTGGGAGAGTGTTGCCGATGGTTACCAGAATCAATATAAGGTTGGTCAAGCGGTTGGCGATCACTTTTTCATATGTCCGACAAACGAATACGCTCAAGGAATGACTGAACGAGGAGCATCAGTAAAATATTACTATTTCACTCACGTAAGTTGTTGTGACTTTTATTAAGTTTGAAGCGAACAGGAGAGTTGTATACTTTCCAATTTTTTTTTTCTTTTAACATCTGGACTGTATGCTCTCAGATGTTCAACCGCGAATGTTTTTCGTGGAGAACGTGAACTTATATTTCAACAGTTGTTGCCTCGAAAATTTTGAATTTTTTTTTTAACTCTATCATCCAGAAAAGGGGAACATATTCCACAGTGGGTGCTAATAGAAAAACAACAATCACACAACATATTGCACCCAAATGGGGTATTACTCGCACACGGGTGTGAATAGGCAAACAACACAGTATATGCTATTCGCAATCGGGTGCAATTAGCCGTGTAGCATAGCCGAAACTATTCGAACCCGAAATAAGACCACTGACACCGAATTTTTTTGGCGCGCCCGGGACACACTATTCATTCGAAGAAGTGCATACTTGTTGAGTAATTAAGGGTTTTAAGGATCAATCGAATTTATTTCGAACTTTTCATGAGTTGTTTACTGAAAGATTACTCTTTGCAACACAAACCGATCCAAGAATTTGTGGCCGCACCATGGTGGTTAAAGAAGGATGTGCCTACTCGTTTTAATGCTTGTGAAGAAATCGGGTGTTGATCGAAAAGTGGTAGATGAAGGATGCCGCTTCTCGTTCGCTTTTTATTCTATAGTTGTTTTTATTTATCTCCGTTGATTTTGCTACGATTCTACATGAAAGCAATGTGGACTCCACATTGTAGAGTATGATGCTCCGGTACCATGCATCAACCACGTCTCCTAAAATGATTGGAAACTGAATCTGTTACCTATTTCAGGTCAGGTTTCAGGTTCACCCGAGCTGCTGCGAGCTGTAACAACGATCACTCGAAATTATTCGAAATTCCAGTCCAAATTAATCGACCTTGCTTCTATAACTGAAAACTTCTTGCAGAAATGATTTTGAATTTGAAGTCTATCCACACTGGGTGCAGAGCTGAGCGGCACCCTCGAAAAAAAGAAATTATTTGTACTATCTACCATTAATCATAAAACCTTCCGTAATTTTCTTCTTTTTTTTCACTTTCATTTTCGGTATAAAAGCGTGCATTGTGTACGTCCCAAGCTCCGCAACACAAAAGCTTTATTAAGGGCATAGGTTCTACGTGTTTTCTTCTTTCGGTTCAACATACATATAGATGTGTACTAATAATGCACATACATAAAAGAAAGTCTGTGTATAACACCTCCTTGTAACAAAAGGTGTACGTATACATATATGAACACTGTATCACGTACCATATCTTTAAGTTAGAAAATCGATTTTCCGCCTCTACCCTTGGTGAAAGTATTTTTTCTTTCTGTATTTGTATTAAGTGTTTAATAATATACGTGGATATATCTAGATACGTACCAGTTTATGCCCACTGTACATATGTGTATTTTGGTGAAGGTAAAGATGTCAAGCTTTTCATAAGGTCTCTTTGAGATGTACTCGAACGAAACTGGTGTGATTAGGAATGGGGAAAAAAGTCGTCAATTCAAGTTAAAAATCATATTGCATCAAAGAAATTGTTTTAGTTTTTCTGGGCTCATCATTATCCATAAGAGCGCCCGTTCAGAAAATGTAAATGTCTCATTCCTCAGTTAAAGTTTGATGACAGTTCTCTCATTCACGGCCGAATTCTATGGTAAGAACTGTCATTAAACTTTAAACTGGGTGAGACATTTCCATTTTCGGGCTCTTATAAACTCAAGCTTAATTTGAAGTTTCTGCTGTTGTATATAAAGAAATGCTGTGTGTGGGGCGAAAGCAACGCCATCTATTATCATTTCTCTGAGTTCTGGGAACGAAATAGTCGTAGATAAATCTCCAAAAGGGTCTACACTTAATGGTTTCATGTCAATGACATAAGGAAACTTATAAGCTGGACATCTCAGAATGCGGTTATAGCTATTTGTGTATCTAATTTTGGATGACTAATTTTAGGCAATTTAGGCTACAAGCGCAAATGCCTCAAATCAATCGTCCAAAGTTTCATGTTACACATGCAGTTTTCATGCAAGGGGCCAGAAACTCAAGAAAATAATTCCAAAGTTGCCTCTACTTTCGGTCTCAAAGCATGAAAATGCCATTTAGTCTCATGCGATTTAGTCGTTTTAACCTGTTCTGAATTTCTGTCACGTTACATATGCCTCCCTCTATACTAATTGCACGCGTACAGTAAAAATACTGGCTTCAAGGAGTGCATGGAGTGTATATTTGAGTTACAACAAAAGCTATGCTTTTCTTGCTAAATATTCTGAGGTGAGTGTAGGTCACGGGTTCATTATTTAGAAAAAAGTCCTGATGTCAAAATTTGGCTTCCCCATTCGTCAATAATTAGGCAGAAGTACAATAATGCTAGCTACGAGCTCTGCATATTTTATAAGCCATCGCAATGTTGCCAGCCCTGCATGTAGACGATCCCTGCATATTTCACGAGCCCTGCATAAGAAAGAGCATGGAAGATTTAGGTTGAAGCTTTTTTTTTCTACATTATCTCTTATGAATATCACGTTGAGGAAGGATGAAATGCCAGTTACGTACTAACTGACATTTCGCCCTGCATCAACTAATTTTTTTTAGAATTTGACGGATGCCATAAATGTAACTCATGCTCACAATACAAATTCTCCCATTGTTTCAGATATTTATTGATCTGGTGCTTAATATTGAACTAACGTTATGGCTGCATTGTTTTATCATTGCAGTGGCTTTCAATCATTTGAGCTAAATTAGACATATGATAAGATTAATCGAAAAACAGATCTAACATTCTTCGCTTTGAATAAATATGCCATGTACCAAAGCCGAGACATGATGTCAAAAGGAAAAACCCGCTCTCATTGCAATATAAAATGTACTTAGATTCCATTTTCCATTTGCATCTAATTAGTCAATCTTCATAACCTAAAATAGTTCATGTCTCACAAAGGAAAATGGGGGGTAGTTTTCAGCCATCATGGTAGATGTGAATTAGATGTGAATAGAATGAAAATAAGTCGTCCGAACCAGACAAACACTCCCCGTAGATGGACGTTGCTTGTGAAAATAAGATCAATTAGGGCTCATGCAAAAATGACGTCCACATAAGAGAGGGGATGGGTTCGAGAAAACGAGGCAAGCCATGTTGTGTGTATAGGAAATATGTGGACAAAGAGGGGAAGCGGGTTCAAAAAATCTGGAAAAACGTGTGGATGTCATTAATTTCATGAAATCTCCAAACTCATCTTACACCAAACTCGATAACAAACTATTCACTCGTACATTATACATTACTACTGGTATACCGTGTTGGCGTCATGAAGAAACTGTTTTTTTTTTCATTTTTCGTTTCACTTAAAACCCATTCACGAAATTAGAATAGCTCTTAGAGTCAGATGGCATAGTTGGATTTCAGTTTTCCTCTACTCTCGTTAATCATTTTGCTTCGAAATGTAGCAACACTCGACCTAGTTACATTTTCATTGTTTTGTAAAAAAGGGATTCTTTTTTCAAAACCATACGGAAGTGAATAAATTTTTGAGTGAATTTTTTGCTCAAGATGTGAAATGTATAACAGAAGGAAAACACACCACCAATGCACCGATACGTCGGTTGTTGAAGTTGTTAACTGTAAGTCGTACCTACATACATGTATGATGTATGAATCATGAGGACAAAACTTAAGACGGGAAATCCGTCTTGTTGGCTGAATGTATAGTTATGCAGTTATGACACTTGTGATTTCTGAGCAAAGTGCATTTCCTACCCATACGTACATACGAACAATTACATCTTTTCGCGTTCCTTTCTTTCCATTTGCAAAGAAAATGCCTCCAGTTACATCAAATTGCCAACTACAAATTTGCCTCTGTGTTGGTCGCAATTAATTCACCGATTACACATACAAAATAAATAGCAAACGCAGAAACTGTACGTCACGCATACTGGCAAATGTATAGATAACGACATAAGTTTAGAAAATGAACCTTGCCCCAGTCTGTATGTAGGAAAAGGTAATTGTAAATCAATGAATTCGTATACATTTTGCCTTACATTTATGTATTTCTCAAGCAGATGTTTCCATTTGGATAAGGTTATACGGAACTGTACTGCTCAGCTCATGTACACAATGTATACTTATCCATTTTGGGAATGCTCTTTAGTAAATAATTAGGGACAGCTTAACTGGTTGCTCACGATATAATTGCAACTGACTCATTGATTTAGAGAAGTACTGAAAATTCTTTCTGGTTTTGTATGAGCGTCTCATCAATAATTTTAACAAAATTAGAAAATTATTAACGAGGGGGACCGCACTGAAAATGCCAAGGGACATGCGGCATATTTTCATCTCTACAGCTGTCAAATCATTGCCAAAGTTTTCATACATAGTACAGCATTTTGAACCATATGTGAGCGTAGGCCGTACTACCATTTTGTAGGTTTTGTCCTTGAGTTTTGGTGGCACAATACTCCTGAATTTTGTCGCCATTTCAGCCAGCTGATCCTGTGATATACGTCTGCGTCACAACTTGCTCGCTCTTGAACGATTGTGCATATCGTTGAGTATCCTTTGTTCATATAAAACGGTATCATTGGCTTACAGTTCTTGATCCTGTTGAACACATCACAAACAAAAAGGGTATTTCATCGAGGCCAACGGAACGCCCATTTTTTATTTCCTTCACTACGGCTGTTCTGCTTCAGGTATGTCTTCTTCATTCGAGGGTCGCATGTTTTTGTGAAGACCGACAAACTCACACAAGAAAGATACCTGTCACCTGGGAAATTAAAACCTCTAATTGGTCCTCAATTGTACCCATTGCTATCTCGAACAACTACTATTGCTCTGTCTCTCTGAATTATTTCTTACTTAATCTAGCCTGGCGTTTTTTTGAATACACTCGCACATCAAGTACGTCTTACCGGGGAATGCGATACCCTCTAATAAACACCTTAAATTCCAAGACATATAGGAATGGAAGTGTATACGATGGTGCCCCATATTTACGATGGGTTTACTATTTACCTATATTGCAAGAACTAGCCTGGCATAGGTGACAACTTTGAATAATTTTTACCAACCAGCACCGCTACCCTGTTTCAATCATATTATACACAGGTGTTATGTTCGCCTAATTGCTGATAGTATCTGATAGTAGTATAATAGTCATCGAAATGCCGCATTGTAACAAGGAGCTTAATTTACAGCAACACGATGGCCAAAAAGCGACCACAATACGAAAGCAAAAATTGTAATTTACCCGTCAAACTTGGAACGTAATAAATTTTAGTTTTGTTTATCTCTTGACTTGACCTTTTCACATTTTGATATATATTTTCCCATTTGTATTTATGAAAAAGAAACATTTCTTTTTCGGTGGAAATGAAACATCTTAATGTGTACGTATATACTAGATTGTGTTACCAAAGAACCGTGTGTTGATTACCGAGTCGATTAAGAATTTATAACCGCGAGAAAAAAAAATGCTGAAAGCTATTACGTTTAGAAAGTCGGAGGAATGAAAGTGTAGAAGTGAAGAAAATTGAAATTAGTTGTTTATGTAACAAGTTTTCGGGGACTTGACATTCGCGTTCCAAAAATTTGTTTCCCATCCCTTGAAAGGATGTTCTCATTTTTGTAGTGGAACTTCATTATTTTCTAATTCGATTGAAAAATACTCAGAACAATAAGAGGATTAGAAAAGTGAGGATTACGTCGCACCATTGCAACAATCAAACAATGTTAAACGCCTACACTGCGAACATAAGACGGTAAAGTGATTGCTTTTAGGTAGTTTAAGTAATCCAAAAATTCATGTGTAATATTCAATTATTCCGTTGACCTTTCCGTCATTTTTTAAAGAAACACAAAACACAGGAAATTTCTTGATGATTTTGTGACGCTTTCAGAGCATACACAATACGTTTTCATGTTTTTTTTTTGTTTCAAAACTATTACGGGATTTCGTGCAACTCTGATCCGGATGACTATTTATTGTGACACTACCAGACATACGAGGCGATATAACTCTACTGAAATTTTTCGAGTGGCTTTAAGATCGGTCGCAACTGACTACAAGACCAGTTATTGTTGATTTTACCATAGACTGACATACCTGTTTGTGTTCCACACGCGATGCGAAAAGGAATGATAATAAAGTGATATTAAAAAAAAAACTGGCCACGAGCTAGCAAATTTAGTGAGAGAAATTCATTTCAACTATGATTCGCTAGACTTGTTCGTGTGCAAATTGGTATTGCGTTCTTGGAGCGTTGTATCAAGTACCACCAGATGAGAAATGGTATTTTCGAACTGCATATTAACGTCGGAAGACGTCTTAATGTTCATGTTAATTTGCATCTAGAAGCAGTGCGGGCTATGATTTGCGTGTTACCAAATAATCTAATCTCGTCAATGGATTTTTGGCATCGTTCGAAATATTGGACGCTATAACGTTTATAATGTGCAATTAGACCTGGGCGCCGGTTTTAAATTTACTCGGCGGCGGAACGCAATTTCAAAAACGTCAGCGGCGACGCATTTCGTTGGCGGCGAAACCACCTACTGAAATTGTAAATTTCGGGCGGCGGGGGAGCTCTTTTTTGACACTTGTTCGACTGGTGGCTAACGCCGGCGCCCGGCTCTATGTGTAATACACCATGACAGTTCCTTCAAAAACAGAAGAAGCAAAACTTTCGATGATTGAATTGGTATGATATTCGCTTGCCATTGGTAAGATGTTGAACAGAGCGCCTGGGACATATTCACAACAACAAATAACATGGGATCATATCATCTAAAACCGTCACAAAATGCTTCACAAATTACTAACTCCATATAACAACTGTGCTTTCATTTAAGCATTTTTTCCTTCTTCTTTATCGTTGAAACATTTATATTTTAGCAACACATAGCGCATTTTTCATATTTTTATTTGAGACTGACAGATTTATGAACATTTTTCTTCTTTTCTTTTTTGCCTTTTTTCATATCGCATCGTGACCAATCACACATGCGGAATCCACAATGAAAGTGTAGCAGACATTTTTATCAAATCTTCAACAAAACATAAACGCAACACCCTTCTTCTATATAACGTACACAATCCAACAAGAATCTCAAGAACAACGATGTATAAAGTAAAGATACAAAAATGAAAAATTTGCACATCATTTCATTTTTCCAACACCTCGTGACATTTGAACGTCGTAAGGAGTGGGGGGGAAGAAAACTGTTGTTTTGAAGGATGAAGTCTACTTACAATAATATTTTGAATAAGATTTTTGATGAAAATTACACTTGAAAAAACGAACAATTCGTCTGGCTAACATTATATATTTCACTGCAATATGGTTCACTCTTGCTAGATTGATTCAATTTTTAAGGCTGATTTACATAAAATATAAAATAATTTTCAAATAAAGGAGGATTCATCTAAATGTGTGCTATATGTACGCTCTGTCAAAGCTATATCAAAAGTTAAGCAGGCGTTAGTTAAACGTGAGTGAACAGATTTAGAATTTCCTAACAGAATTCTAATATTTTAGAGTCGGACCCGCACTGGTCATATGGGCCGATCGGGGTGGTGGGTGGTTCGATTGCGCCCTTTGCCTTTTTTACTCAAAATTATCTTATTGACGCAAATTCTGACTATAATTTGCACACTTTACTGTCACTTCCGACTAGAATTTGCGCTTGCGCCCCTTACTACTTACAGTCAGGCCGAGCCTGTTCAGAGTACGATTTGTTTTGTATTTTTCTTGCGCAATCGGAAATTGTCTGTTCTGAGCATCTGCTTTATAAGTTGTAAGCCTTGGCAATACCGATGCGAATTTCGAAAATGTAGCCTAATGTTGGCGTCTTTAATGCCAAGCTTTCTACTTCGATCATGTTAACGTAGTATCACGTGTTCACGACAATTTAACACCACTTTCGACGTGAACTCGTCAGGAATGCATTCTAAGGTGAAGATGCACCATCCTTTGCCACAATAAAACGTTGGTATACAACGTAAATCATTGGGGTTGTAAGTCGCTCCGTGACGAATATCGTGAAGGCCGTTTCAAATGAGTCGTCTTAACATGAATTATCGATGTTGTGCACAATTGTATGATAAAGACTGACAATCATTAGTCAGGTACATCGTCTTAGTCATTAATACGACCAGCATTCATTCGATCCTGGATAACACCTGAACCGTCTAGGCCAGACGTGAAAAAAAATTGTTCTCGGTGGATATCACTTAACTTGAGTTTCGCTCAAAAGAAGGATTCCGTCGATTGGTGCAAGGGAACATTGAACGAATACAACAACGGTGCTTCAAAAGGTGTCTCCAACACTGGTGACATGATATAGCGAAGCAAATGGTAGCAACGTTGCTTCGGTGTACCGCAAAACTGTCAATTCAGCTTGGTACACAACCATCTGTTTGCCACGCTAATGCGAATTCTCATACATCAGCTCACACAACGGCATTTCAATCCATTCAAAACGTTCGTACAGTCTTGGTTAGGCACCCAACAACTTCTTTCTGTTTCCATACCGAAAGAGAAAAAAACCGCTGCTTTTAAAGAGGAAGTTTTGCAGGTGTCTGCAACTCAATGAAGAACATGTTATGAAGGCTGGTTCAATCGAATGCACAAGTGTGTCGTCCCTTTAGGCGAATACTTTGAAAAAGAATTCGATATTCTCTAATTTTTCGTTGCTGTCGATATCAGATGAGTCACTCCTACAGCTCAGCTGACGAATTATATGCCTGAATTGTTAGCTATATTTCTAATATAAATAATACCTTGCGAACGGGATTGATTTAAATCCCCATTTATATGTGGATTACCTTCATTGCGTCACGATTTATGGTATAAAGCATTTGAATTTGAAATTCTTGACTTCCTCGCAACCCAGGCTGGTCTTAGAATTCGTCGAGTTAAGTACTTACCCCGTACAACAATAAAACAAACTCAGCAAATATAGCGAAAGTTTACGTAAACCATCCACTATCAAACCACCGCAGTTTTATATTAATGTTTATGCTTTCAACGAAATATTTTTTTTTCTCTCTTTTATTAAATGGTACTTACATATTTTATAGCCCTATTTAATAACGTATTTTCAACGTACTTTACAACTAAGCACTCGGCGGTAAATGCACATATACCTACTTTTTATGCTAAATATAACATACCCGTTAAATAACTTCTTCGCACATTTTTATATTCTCTTCATATTTTTTTTATGAAAATGCGAAGCATAAATTTTAGATTCATTGTAGAGCAAAAAAAAAGTAGTGAGAAGAGCGAAGGCAAAAATGCAGATAAAAAATAATGAACGCAAATATTATGTCTCCAAAGTCTGAGTCTGAGACATTTTTAAACTTTAAAATGCAATTAATTTGGTCGGAATTCTAAATAAAAACAGCAGGGTCAGGGAAAAATTATTTTACTGCTGACGCTTTTGAGCTAATCTCTATGCAGCTGCGGTAAGGAATGAGAAACTTTCGTTGCTACATTGAAAATGACGTGTTGTATGTAACTAGCGGATAATTGATTCTCTCAAGAACATGATGTGTATTGTCCAACTCTTCCTGTCGCCTGGAGTGTTAATTTACACATCTAGTGCCTAAAAAAGACGGCACGCCGTAAGGAGGTGGGGGAGTCCTTAAAATCGTGATGGATTCAGACGGAAGTACTTCAGGAAAAAAGGACATCACGTTCGTTTCCATAAGCATCTTTTCGTTAAATTGCATAAATTGTTAGGAGGAAATGAGATCTTGCCGATTGGATTTCAAGAATTTGACGTCATTCCGTATGATGTATTTGTATTGTCCGTCGAAAGTTGTAAACTTCAAAAAGGTGCGGCCAATTCGTATGGGTGCTCAACGTGCAAATGAGCTATTTTGGCAATTGACGCCGTAAGTGTGCCCAAAATTTGAATTTTTAGTGAAGGAGTCGATGAAAAAGTGGACCGAAAAAATACATTTCGACGCATACTTGAATGAAAAGGACTAGACATTCCATTTTTGCATTTATTGCTCACTTACGGCGTGAATAACTTATGATGGAAAGCAAGAAGATGTGAAGTGAGCCCATGTAGACGACGACCCAGGATACATGATCAAAATCGTTGCAAAATAAGAAGAACTTGACGCTAAGGAATTAAGAGTTACCTCCATTGAGTGGGAGTAAGGATGAAAGCGTAAAATTTTGTCAAACGAATAATTTTGTTTTTTTTTTGTCCTTCAATGAAGGAGGGGCCTCGAAAATATCAGAATTTTGCGTGCCGTTATTTGTGTACGGCCACTCAAATGGAAATTTTCCCCGATAGATGTGAAAATTGTCAACTTATTGCGAAGTCGTATGCGCAAAATTCCAGTTAAGGTATAAGTTAGGAACAAGATTTTATGTACTGAAGCAATTCTTCAAATGAATATTTACACATGGGGCTAATTTCACTCGAATCCACGACCTTGTCCCGTGACTAACAAACTGGTTCTTGATATAGCTCGGAATCGGTAAGCAACCTTCATGGAACGTTATCTGGTACACTAGTGATCTTCTTTGGAATGAAACAGACTTGTTTTAAGGAAAGTCTCAAAGATTGTAGAACACTACATGAGGAAACCATTTTGTGATAAAAACAAACTCACAAGTGCGTTTTATAGCAACAAGCTTTCGTAACTGTCTTGTCGATACCTCGATATTACCACTTTCCATACGTTTTGGTCAAGATGCCTCGATTTTAACACTTTCCATATATTTGGATCACGAGCAATCACCTGTGCTACAAATTTCAGAGACTACAATGCCCTGTGATTACAATCAATGCCCGGTGATTACAATCCTCGGTGAATAATGATAGTCCACACTCGTACTCAAATTAAAGGACAAAGGCGAATGACTTACAATGATCCTATCAGGATTCTTCGTGACTTCTCCTGACTTTCATGACTGTTCACTCTTTCCGAAGTAGTTTGATTACCACAAAGTTGCTTGAATAACGATTAAGTAAAAAGGTACGAAATGAGGTTGTTTTCGGTCATTAATTCCGAAGCGAGTTTGAAAGCATATCGTGTGACAAAAGTTGTGGTCTTTTTTTGGTACCGTGTCAAGTGATAACCAACGTCGTACCAAAGTCGGCTTCGCCTCGTTCGGAAAAGCTTACTGCTAGTCTTAAAACGTTCTAATTTGCGTAACTAGTGACGAAAAATACTATAATTCGAGTGAATCTGGTTACGGATTTCTCTCCATTTTCAATATTTCATTGCAACCTAATTATTTCTTATAAATTCAATAAATTCAAATGAAACGAAATCATAATTCTCTTCTTTAAAAATGCAAATCGTTTTTTTTCCTATCCCATAGCGAACTAGTACATCGTTATGGGGTGAGTGGATGGGTGTTTTACACGCTGATGAAATTGAATACATATTTGGCCAACCGATCAATAAATCACTTCAATATCGAGAACGTGAACGAGAGTTGAGCCGTCGAATGGTGCATGCTGTTAGTGAATTTGCTAGAACCGGGTGAGTAAACCAACCGCTGCTCGCATTCGATGAAAATCGATTGGGTAATAAAAAAAAGAAAGAGAGAAAAAAATGCATGAAATATTTACAAATTTAACGAGGCACTGCTGGTTGCATTAACAACAAGAAATTGGTTTTCTGACAATTTATTTTCCTTTATTTTATCGATTATCGCTTTATAAAAGAAGCTTTGTCCGTGGCACACAATATTTTCCATTTTGTTTCGTTTTCTTTTTTCCAATTCTCTTTTTCCTCTTCCAATTTGGTTAAACTTTCCAAGGAAATGGGAAATACACAGAATATTATATGGAAATGGATCTTCATTGCTTGGAGCATAGATTTCCCTACATTACATGCGTTTGTGTTAATTGGCTTGTATATTGCCAATTCCAAATTTACCGACGCGACGTGACCTTCTTAGAATTTTGTAAGATTAAATATGAGTTTTTACAAAACATCTCTATGGAAATTCAAAACATTCTGAGAACGTAACGTGGAATGAACAATATAAATTTGGATGCCCTCAAGTTTACGTATTTTAAGGGAAAAAAAACCAACGCTCCCTTTTTGAATTCCTCTTTCATTTTCTTATCGAAAATGCCACACAGTCGTATGTATAACCAAAAACGTGTACACCTTGAATACGATTGCTGTACGGATGTATGCCCGTAAAGGTATACCCATTCTGTAGACAGCAGACAATACCATTTACTTACACGCGATCAGAAATTGAAGATTATCTTCAGCCGTTCAAACACATTTTTAATCTGTTGTACACATCAATCCAATTATTTATTGTATATAATACACACTGAAGCGCGTGCAAAAAATTCTCCACTTGTTTCGTTCAGCACACAGTGTTTTGAGATTTCTAGGTTCGCGATTTTCTCATCCCAACATGTCGCACTCAATTGTCTAATGTTTCCCAATCTTAACTGTACTTAAATACATAACGTATGAATGTTCGGAGGCTCATTCAATAAAAACCCAAAAAGGCAGTAGCAGACTCTACGACGGAGAGCCGTGCGATTCCCTTTATTTAGCTTACGTAGCCCTACTACTTTTACGTAGCTCTGGTACCTTTCCAACCCTTGTATACCTGGTGGGCAAAATTTGTACAAAACATTTGCGTTCCGTAAAGTAGCGGCCCTAGTCTAGTCCAATTCTATTCGAACTGCATTTGCCTTTGGAAGACGAAAATCATCAATTCTTTTCTTCATGGATTGGTATTGTCCAGTTGCTATGATTTGCTGGTATACTTCCAACGTGTATTTTTCCGTAGAAAGCTTTAAAAAAAAGCTAAAATACTGAAAGGGCTCTAGATCAGGCAGTGCCTTGCATTTCTTTCGTGATGACTGTAGTCATGTTTAGTTGGTGTAAGTACACGTACGAAAACTTTGAGGACAAAAATACGATGCAGATTACCTTTTGCAGCTTCCAGAAACTACACATTCGAAATTTCCCTGATTCGTTCACTCACCTGTACTGACAAAATCAAACGAATCATTAAGTTTTAAGTTGAAAACAATGTGAGACATTTGGTATTCCTTCTAACAACTTTATCAATGCTGAAACTATTAGTTGTTTCAAACAGGTTACATTGATTGCTAGAATCAACAATCGGAACTGCTTATGTGTTTTGAGTATGGACGATTTTCTTCTTTTTGGTCTAATTTTCCATTTATTTTGATAATTTCGCTTCTCAACTACCGAAAGCTCGCTGTATGTCTCTCAAAGTTAACCAGAACTTCGTTTTATACCATTCAACGAACATTATACCATTCGATTGTCAAAAAGCTCACCAAGTAGACCAGTTTGAAAGTTCGTGTTTGAAACGGTTGACTTATTTTGAAAATATTAAATTTCAGCAATCCGGCACCAGATGGCGAAACATGGCCTGAATATTCGAAAGAGAACCCCGTTTATTATATTT
>JANTFA010181079.1:7144-18607 GCA_026413405.1 Phytosciara flavipes
ATATTGACAAACTGCAGGTACGCGGATACATACCAGAAATGTTTTCCAATGTCACGTTGTGGTAGCTTCAGTTAAAATGTACTTTGAGTTTTCGGAGTACACAAAGATAGAAGAATCGTATTGGTATTTTAAAGATGACAAATTACTACCCAAGCAGGAACTCAATCCGAGAAATTGGTGTCACATGCTTGAAGGAATCACCGAATTGCTACGGTAAATACTAGCAACTGCAACAATCTGAGGCTAGCAATCAAGAGTAATTACGGACAATTAACAGCAATTGGAGACAGTTACGAGAAATTGCTGAGGAATACTTACAATTCTTATCAAATAACAAGAAAATTAATTCAATCTAAATGAGTTAAAAGTAAGTGTTGTTAGCGTTCATGTTATCATTCGACCATGTTCGTGGAGGAGTGGGAAGAGGGTCTGTAAATTGAAATCGTTTGAAAAAAAAGTCTAAAATCCTTCTGGTTTGATCATGAAGGCATTCGAATTCTATAGTGCCTATTATCCCCATCACCACCACCTCTGAACTGAACTGTTTTTTCAGAACGTTGACAAATTTCTCTTGAATTCACACTATCAGATGGTGCTGTTCCCAGAATTGGTTTTTATCAGTAAGCTGAGCACAAATTGATTAAAAGTTGCGAAAAAAAAGCTTCTACTTTTAAACGATACTAATATTTGGCGTTTCTCCTTCACCAAAAACTGTTTCATTACTGGGTAATAAATTGTAGAACGGTTGCTAATATCCTCCCTCAATCAAGATATAGAGTTTCAAATGATTTGAGAAGGTAAGCGGTAACATATGCAGAATTTCGCTGATGTTTGTATTTTTTTTTCATCATTTAGTTTTGCTGATGAAGAACATTTCGGAAATATGATAAGATAACAACTGAACGTATCCGTCAATCTACGCTGTGTATTATATTCCACCACAAATTTGGTTGTATACGTTTGTAACGCAATATTCTCAATAGTTTTTTTTTTGTTTAGCAGATAATATTTTTTCACCACTAATACTAATTGAGTCATTGTTTATGCCAAGATGTTGGTGATAAAACAACAACCGTTTATGGTATTCCTAGCACGTACACATAAGCTATACTTTCAACTGTACGTGAGCTTATTACGTTCTAATAAAGATGCACTACAATGAAAGTTTTGTAAGATCATCTGAAAGTTTTCGCAATGTTATGCTTTTTCTGCATACAACTAATGTGTACAACATTTTTTTTTTGATTTTCTAATTACTCTCAGGGTCAGCGTTTTTACAATGCTAATATATTTTTGGGACACGAAAAATGCCCCACTGCTGTGAATAAATCAGATAGGCGTTATAACATAATCTGTGCAGAAACATGATTGTTAATCTGCGTTTATCAAAACCTGTTACGTAATGCTATTCAAAATTTAATTCGTGCGATATGCGTAACATGGAAAAATTAGTAATCATTCAAGATAAGGGGTGTAAGAACAAGTTGATGTACATGAAGATAGAATGGCCAGTTGTTGCAGTCAATTCATTTATGCTAGAGTGACAAATCGAAATCAGTTTACACTCGAAACTCGAAATTTTGAACTAACATCCTGATAACAAGGCGACAGATAAGTGACAAATTTATTTCTCGATAAAAAAATATTTAGAAGTTCATTTGCACTACAAGACGCAGGGTAAAGTAAATATTACATCATGAGAAGGAAACTTTATCTTCCATTTTTCAGTGAAACACTTCACTTAACAATGAACGAGAGTGAGGCAAATATTATTGGTAAATATTGTACTTTGATCATTACAAAAACAGGAAGCGTACCCTTCCAAAAAGGTTCAGTCTTACCTTTCATAGAAACTTTAATAAAAAATTGTTTTTATTGTAAATTTCTTAATCAATTTAATATCGAAGAAATCTATAAAAACATTTAAAAGTGAGTTCACTACCAACGTCCATGTAGGACTTATCCAAACATAGCCAAGTAATTTATTGATACATTTTCCAATATACAACCAGTTAGTGCATTTGTACACCTAGTTCAGCATTCAATTTATGAATTCATTGTCATTATCAAGGACTAAATAAATTTATTTCAAAGCCTGGGACAACTTTAAACAAATAATAACAAATTTCTGAAAAGATAAATTTCAAGTTTATGAATTTCTGTTGCTCGCGGCAATGCTAAAGAAACACCTATATGTAACAGTATTATTTGATATCACATACGATTACCACCATGAGATCATTAAATATTTCTAATAAAGTCACGCAGGTGGTGTGTCTCACTAAATCGCTAAAATATTCATTCGTTTCCATTTATTATTATCCACAATTTATCGATTCATTTTCCTTGCAGTCTTATACAGTCGAGTTGAAAATTCTACCATGACCTTCCTTTGGTTTTACACGTTACGTTATATTATCTCATACATCATACCTCTATGCTCGTATGGTGACTTTAGGAAATTAATATCGCATCTATTCATTACTTAATGTCACACAGCAATTAGCTGTGATTCAAGATCAAAAAACGTTTTGTGTGTAGATGTGATTGTTATTAAGCAATTATAATATCCTGTATACAGCAGAATCAATTTTAATGCAAATATCAGAAGCAATTTAGAACTTTTCACGGATAACTTAATAAATGAATTAACACAACATAAATTAAGAAGTCATTGTTTGCGGAAGTTTTTTTCAACTAAACTGAATCACTAGACTGATGTTTCCAATTTGACGAAGAAAAAAACTTAAACTAACAACGGAGGAATTGGAACTCGCAAGAAATCTTTACCTTTCTCGCAGAAAGACACAATATTTAATAAATATTTGCAATGCTTTCGAATTGGAATTTAGGAAAGAAAAAGGAAATGAAAACTCTACTTTAATAATGCCTGAACTGAATTGAAAACGGATAAGCGTTTTAACGTACAAAGAAGACAAATTAAATTAGCATAAAAGACGGTTGCCATATTGACCTCGTCTAACAATGCTGTTACGCACGGGAGCTTCATGAACCTAAAAAATAAACTTCCCGGTCATAAGGTCAGACAAAATTTCCCGTTAACTTCATATTTGGAAACAAAAATTTGCTTTTCTACTATGTTGCGGTATTACATACATACCAAGTCATCTTTTAGTTTATTCAAAGTAGGTTTCTGGAAGTTTGTTGACAAGTTCAGTTCAACCAAAAATAAAATATTTCTTTCAAATTGGCTGATAGAGGTATTGTTTCCATGAACGAGGCAGCGTTGCCGTTTTCAATAGCCACACTTATGCGCTGTATCAAATATGCCGTTGGCCGTTGTTCGTTTTTTGCCTCCGTAATTTTGCTACGGTTTCACTGTTTCTAATTACTTTATATTGCGAGTGTGGAGTAAAAATGTCAAGCTACACGAATTGCTCGAGTTTGAACCAAAATTTCAAGTCTTGTCCAGTGCTGCACTTCCCTTTCACCTTCATTGAATGTTGGAAAATCCATAGAAAAATTAAATTTGCACTTGAATGGAAAATCTAAAAAAGTGCCAAGGGTGTTACCACTGTTCGAGGACAGCTTTGCAAAAATTTCTATACAAAGAATGGAATTTATTTTTGGAATTTTTTGAAATAATGGAATGAAACGACCAGCGTTCGTTGGGAGATCTGGAAATCCGTAATAGAAGAAATATACTACTTCAGATGTCGTGTCGGTTTTCTAATATTCTCGAGTTGTTTGTTACTCGTTGTTTGTGGCTTCAAAAGAATGAAATGCGAATAGAAAACAATTCCGGCTCAGACACATCGTGAATAATGTTGTGCTAACGAAATAAGGGAAAAGGATAATAAAACTTGAAAAAGCGTCTCTAAACCTTTTAAAGGTACATCGCCATAGGCATTTGAAGCACACAAACAAACAAACAAAAACGACCTATAACGAAACCTTACTCAACGAGCCAATGATATTGATACGTATGTCTTATAAATAATTGGAATCCAAAGAAAATTCAATTTCATGCTCCAATTTCTTTAAAAAAAAAGTTCTATCAGGTCAACAAACAACTCCGCGCTGAATCCCGAACTTTAAATTATTTCTTGATGACGTCAATCCATTCTCTTCTCATCCTTATCCACTTATCTAGTTCCAAATGTTTTCCGTCTTACTGCTTGCGTGAAACATTTTATATTAGATGCGACATTGGTATAGTATAACATGTCGTTACATATTAATGTCGGTCACAGAAATTTTAATATTTTTAACTGAAATTTTAATTGATATCTATCGAGTTCACTCATGTTGGAAAACAATAACAACGCATCAATGGGGAACACTTCATTAATCATCAACGTGTTTGCATTTATTTTTTCGCTGAATTAACACAAAAATGTGTACACTCAATGCACTACAAGCATGAGTGTCATTCTAATTATAGTACTGGAAGACGACAGTGTGTCATACAAATTTTGACACCGTAAAAAAATTTGTAAAATTTTTAGACTCCTACGAAGTACGAGGGTCTTATGCTTTCACTCTTACGTTTGTAACACGTCGATTTCGACTTCCGGAATACGGGCAAACCTTTTGTGGTCACTTCTAGATGCCAAATCAGCAATTTAAAAAATGTCCGTCGGTCTTCACGATAACTTGAGTAAATCGAAACCAATCTTGATGCAACTTTTTCCTTGATTTGTATTCACAAAAATGCTAGTTTTTAAGTTCGAAGAAGAGAAAAATAGGTCGAGCCGATTCAGAGACAATGATCGAAATAGTGCTATTTTCGAGGTCGAGTTGAAATTTCTCGCATATATTACCGGCACAAAGTTCACAGTACGTGTAAAATGTATTGATCGCACCAATCCATGAAAAAATGTCTTCTCGTAAATATTCTTAATAAAACGACCCACAATGTTTAGGAATAGGGGCCATTCATGAGCCTGAGTCTAGACATGAAAAAAAGTTTGTGAAAATTGGACCTCGGCTTGGGAGTTCGAGCCCATAGAGGGCATAGAGTGAGCCTAACTATCGGAATTGCTGTAAGCAATTTTTACAAGGGATGAGTATAAATGGAATGATCGAAAGAGTAAGTGTTGCAGACAAGTTTTAAGATGTATATGCTTTTTATGGACAACCAGTTATGTCGTACACATTACTCGTACGGCTCCCCGTTATGTTTTCATAAAAACTCTATTTGGCAGTTGTCGATTGTGACCACTTTTGCTTGAGTGCGTTGAGTACAATATACAGAGCGTATACACCAAAATTTGTATGTATCCCAGAGAAACATAACAACAGACTTCCGACCTACGTCACTGTTGTGCAATTTTTAATGATTTAAAACGTGAGAGAAATATCATAGAGGCAGAAGAACATATTAAGTTGATGAGAAGCGTATCAAGGTCAACACACCCGGAAACGTGTAGGAACATATTAGATATGGACTGCAGCTGATTGGAATCGTCTAGTTTACGAGTGTTAATCTAATTTGAATTGAAATACGCGCAGCTAGCACATTCTTTACTTTTAATTTACATTTCCAATAAAATGTAAATTTTGGTTACCTAATTCAAAAAAATGTGCATGCAAAATGAGTACAAGCTACAAGCGTAGTTGCTCTATGTATAACAAATTGAGAGAGAAATTCTATGCGAGAGACACATTATGGGTATTCTCTGAACCATTTTTGAAAATTTTTCTCACACGGAAAAACTTACATCACATACCGGTTAAGTTGACGCATAGAGAAGATGACTAAAAATACATACAAAATAAAACTGTGCAACACCTGGTTGTATTCCTTTTTTATTGATGCTCGAGAATATAAAAAAACTAACAAAGAGTAACGATACTGTGAACTTAGCTAATTCGAATCGGAAAATCTGTATTGGACCAGCTTTAGAGCATACTCAACGTATAGGAATCTGTTTTTATAATGTCGATGTAATGTTTTGCACCATGCATATGCAGTTTGAATGCGCCATAAAAAGAACAGAAGAAGCACGAGAGTGCACAAATGAGTCAGCGGAAAAATTTGTTGTACCTTCCTTGTCTCATGTGTTTCGTTGGTTTATTTTAAATTTGTCTCAAATTGTTGAAAGTCTGTTATGTTATCGACAGCAATGACCGAAACAAAGCAATAACCTGCGGTCTTATTATGGAGAAATTAATGGTTAAACGAACGAAGTAAAAGATTTTCCATGATTCGAGGCCGAAAGTGAGGGCGATTTTGGATTTTTTTGTGAGTTTTCAGCACCTTGCATGAAAACGTGTACATGATTTGGATGACTGATTCAAGGCACTTTCGCTTGTAGCTCACGAAATTGTCATCCAAAAATAAGTCATCCAAATCAGGTAAACAAATAACTATTGAATCAAATACTACGACACTACGGCCTCTTACATAGTACGAATTTAGCGACGGCGTCATTCACAATATGATTTTCGATTCGTCGGTGCAAAACTCCTTGTTATCCTATCCTCCTTGTAACAAAAGACTTATTTTTCAAGATTTGTAAATTTGGAACATCCAAATCGGTAATATAAATTAATCAAAAACTATTTTTACTCACCCCAAATCCTAAGAAGGACAGCTTTCGCACGTTGTTATCGTAGCTCATTGTACAAGCACGCGATAATAATCTTGAAAAAATTCAATTGGTTTTTCAACTTTTCTGTTCACAGTCCACACTGTCAAAGCGAATAAAATTATAAATCACAAAACTGCACCGCGGAAGTTATTGCTCGATTAAGTCAAATTAAAGTCTAGTACGTAAAATCACTGCACTTTATAGAAAACTGTTCACATCTTCGTTTTTCTTTGTTTTTCAAGTCACATTCATTTCCAACGAATTTAGCGTTCCCAAAACCATTTATTTGTGCAAGAATGCTGTAACTTGAGCCCTGTAAAATAAAAGAATCGTTGTTTTTGAAAAGTTATGAGAAATTTTTAACAAAATTGTTGATAAAGGAATTGTGAATTCTTCTCAAACGCAAATTTTTTTCACAAGAAGTACCTAGTATGTACACATTACTTTCAACAAGCGAAACCAAGTGCTCAGCACATTTTTGTTCACACTCCACCGATAGATCAACAAAACTGAATTGTAAAATTAAAAAATTTATTAATTTCGCGAAAATATGATTTCGGTTTTCATATATGTTTCGAAACCAGGTCTATAGAGTTGTGATATCTCTCTTTTGTATTACTCACTATCTTAACTCGTATATGCTTCTGCTAATAGGTTACATTGAATTCCAATGTTATTGTTTGTTAAACTATTGTTTAATGTTGATTGATTATTGTCGAATAAGAATTGTGATGATTATAGTGAAAAGGGAAATCATTGTAATTGAATGTGTAACAGGGAGGCTTACCGTTCCGTGTTTATTTTGATTACAAATATTTCTATTATCTTTGTGTCGAATAACTTGAGACTCTACAATCTCACATGTATGACAAGTAGTAATCAAGCGGAAGCATAAAGTTAATGAATTTACGAACGAAAAAACAGTTCAAATTAACGTTTCAGTTTCTTGGTCGACTGAGTTATCACAAAATGTACAGTTCTTGAGTATCGACGATAAAATGTTTCGCGTCACGTGCTGAGTATATACTGTATTATGGACGTAACAATCTTGTTTTCGCATTGGATATCACATTACGGCGCATTTGATTTTATTTTTTCATGCAACTCAAAATAATGGCCCTAATAATTCTGAAATTTAAAATTTCTGATTCCAATGAAAGAATTCGGCTTTTTCATTTGAATTATGTGCATTCTATAGAAAGGGTATTAAGTTTCGTCTAGTTTAGTTATTGGTGCAGTCTCTTAGAGGCCGTCACTCCTAATTCTGCTATTCTGCTAGAATTTTACATCACATTTCATTTGAAAAAATGAATTAAAAGAACTCAAATTTTCGCATTCTTCCATAATCCAGCCAGACCAGTTGCATTTGGCGTAGTACCCTTTCTATGCTCGTCAAGGATAAGAAAGTAATTTCTTTTTAATGTTAAATAAATCGTATATTCAACATAGTCCTTAGTTAATAGAACTGTCGGGCGATCATGCCTTTAATTACCCAAACAATGTTATGATTATACTCGTCCTCGATACTTTCGAGTAGAAGTTGTAACAAAAATTGAAACCAGAAACCTGAGTTGAGCGTAAAGAAGGAAATAATTTTATTAGATAAATGACGGTGCGTGAATGAAGTTTGTTCAAAGTAGTAGATTACTATATCAGTGAAGTAACGAGGTATCTCGTATCCAGATGAGTACGTTTACTCATCGTGATACGAGATATCGAGTGTTGATGGTGAAGAATTAATAGTACATTACGACCCTGTCTCCAAATTGGCCGAAAGTCTAGTACCCTAATGAAGCGGTTTTCACTCGGCTTCATTAAAAAACTATCACCTAGCAGAAGCACTCAAAATTAGTTTTATCGGAATTACACACTTTAACAATATACGAATCAGCACTAGCCGTAAATAACGTCGAACATACCTGAAGTGTCCAGAGAGTAAAATATATCAATCGATTTAAAAGAACCGATTTTTGTCAATAGGAAATGTCGCGAGTCTTACATTTTCAAGGCAAGAAAATGAATGAACTCATTTATCTTTGAACAAAGTGTAGTAAAGCAAAGATCATATCACTCGAGTATCACATCTCATATAGATAATAGATTGAAGGGGCATACTCATAATGTGACGACTGAAACTTTTCGAAAAGTTTTGGTGATAAGTTTTTCAATGCAAACTTTATTCCCTAATTCCGCGAATATTTTGTCTATGAACGTGTCAGATTACGGAAAAGTAAAGTGTTGCGTTAAAATACTGACGACTGGCCAAACGTTTTGTGGATTATTGGAAGAGATAAGACAGTTACAAAAACCGAATCAGATTTATAAAATAAAAACGATGATTTATCGTTAGACAACAAAGCGAATTCATTTTGTTTGCATACTGGTTTATGAATTAAAAAAGAAAATCAACAGAATTAACGAAATTGCTATCATCAGTGGTCTTGGAATGTGCCGATTAATTGCACATAATTGCATCTCATATTGTTGACATTTCTTTTGATGTGTCAGTAATTTGAACCGGGAAGAAAAGATACTTAAATAGTCAATGTCAAATGCGACTAACACAAGCTCCATGTAATTTTCCTACACGCATGCATTCCTCAATGTGGTAATGGAATTTGATATTTCAATATTTGAAAAGAATAAAAACAAATAAAAAACCACATTCGAAACCGTTTTGCGACTAACTTTATAATTTATATGATGATTGCATGCATGCTGAGCAGCAGTACTATAAATTCCAAATTTACTACCTGAACGACATATTGGAATTATCCAGACGAATATTAAAAACTGATAAGTTGAGTTCACAATTAGCAAGATAAACAGTAAGAAATTGTATAATCAAACAATGAAGCAGTGAGCCATTCGAACACATGTGGCGGAACATCTGCTAAACAGGCGTTAATTCTACACAATCTTCTACTATTCTTATGACCAGAAATATTCTGATGCGGAAAAACCAATGTCTGTAGTTACATGAAGTCGATCACATTTTGTTTTTTTGTCATGTGTTTTCATCAAATTAGAGGAGGTGCCACTTCGAAAAAACTCCTAATTAAATGAGTGTCGCATTGTTTTAGAAAATATTTGAGTAATTTTAGAAATGTTACATCTATTTAATTTTAAGTAAAATGGTAGTAAGGACTCTCACTTAGTATAATCGTTTGTAGTAAGTTATAAAATACCGGTCTGCATGATCGTCAAACCTTGTCAGCGCGTTGCAACGGTTAGAACAGGCTCAGTTAGTTAGTAGTACAAAAATATCCGTAATAGGGCGAAGATTTAGTTCACAAAACGTAAATAAAGCATTTGTTAGGGTGTTTTACTTTGTTATAACACAAGTGAGTTGGAAATCTATTGTGTACACGCAAGACTTAATACAATATCGTATGTTAACATACTAGAGATGAAAAGGCTGCCCACAGCCCATATCTAATAAATCCACACTGTGGATATTAGAAGGTCCATGGTGTATGTAGATTGAAATTTTTCATAAGCAGGAACAATTATTCTTCTTGTAAAATACGCCGTTTATACAGAATGCAACAGTGGAAAGCAGAGCGTTTTCTATTACATTTCGACGACGAAATCTTGCAAAAAAGACTGTAGTGGACAGCCTTTGGTGCCGATCACAAATTTTTATGACAAGACCCTGACTTTCAGTCAAGGTAATAATATAAAATATGTTACTAGAGGCATAACGACTTCTGCGGTGTGAGCGGTTTCATTCATAGAAACAAACGTAAGTAGGGAGTGTATACTACACACGTTACGTGCTTGCAGTATAAAGGAAAGAAACGTTTGATTCATATTCTCATGATAGTTAGTCAGCATGGTCAGCATGCAAATATGTTATTTTTTAGCACATGTGTCGACGTTAAGGACGTTTTTTGAAATTTGACACGTCGTCGGTTGAAAGTACTAGCACACATGTGATGTACAATACATCACGTGTATCACCTTTACCACTTTTTCTTTAAAAAAAAACTTTTCCGCAAGCCTAACATCATATTAGTTGTTCAGGCAAACACTAAATACACAGAATTCCAAACTACAAAAGCGTCAATAAAAACCAGACTGACATTTTTTATTATTGCCTCGTTATTCACCTATTAAGTTATTTTTAAGACAATATTTTCGAGAATTACCTTCACTCACTCCGAGCTCAATAGACAAATAAACTCAAACGTTTTCATTTATTTAACGTAATGAATCACAATTGGTAACCGGTAAAAAGATTTCGCCAATAATTGTTTAGGTATTGTAGTCAACAGAAAACATGTGACTTGAGATCTAATCCAGTCAACAAGTATTTTTAAAATAAATAAATAAATGTTGGCAGAACTGCGGCAACTTTACCGGTTGATAAATCATTCTCGTGAAGAAAACGTACTAAGAACCAATGAGTGACACTGAGATATCAGCTCGTAAGAAATTTACTTCCTCTCGTGTATTTCTGCCACCATGAAGATTAGACTCTTAGAAATCGTAAGCGCTAAACGCATATATGCTTCTTCAAAGGAGTCAGATGATTACCACAGGAAAACAGATTTCCATAACGCCCTAGCCCTACACGGACGATATTCAATTTGCAGGTAGATAATGTTTATTAACTTCTTTCCACAGCGAAAGTTTATTGTTCGAGTTAGCTCAAAATAAAAAACTTGAAGAATGAATTGAAAAAAAAATATTTCTTTTGAATGAAGCTGTATAACATCCATTCATAAAGTCTAGCAAAAAATTATATTGGTGATGCTATTTTATGGTTGAGCACTGCATGAATTACAATTAAAAGGCTAATACCTCTTAGCATATATTATATCGATAGTGACTGAATTCTTTCACTTTTCACCTTGCCAATGTCGGCCATCAAACTGTTTCACCTTTTGCGAAACAAAATACG
>JANTFA010181190.1:0-10071 GCA_026413405.1 Phytosciara flavipes
GCTGACTGGCTTGGCCGTTTTTTTATTCAAATGATGTAACAGTTTCCGGAATTCGCACATTTCCTATGTTGGACGAATTTCATTTTTAGAAAAGAATCAAAATAAAATTCTCAACGACAACACCATCCTACCCTCATCCAATCTATCGGTTCAATAGTGTTTTGAATCAACTTGTCGTTGAGAATGTACAAATAATGACGCAGCAGGTGGCATTGAATGGCGTAACTAGACAGAACGACCACTTGTATCAGATCATGTCCGATTAGTGATACAACCAGGATGATCTATGTAGAGGAGAACAATCAAGAAATGTTTGGTATGCGAGCGTGGAGCAATTAGTGCTTACGCTAATGTAATGGTGAACGTCCGCTGAAAAATGACGAATCATTTTCAGATTCTCGGCCACCCCATCTGAATGACTTTCCACGAAAACGATGCATGAAGCCATCAGCAGTAACCAAATCAATCCACAGGTAATGTAGAACCAAAGCATTAGAAACAGACGGTTCGGAAGTTGACACAATATGAATACCTGAATAATATCGGAACATCAGCTGCGATTGCAGATTGAACAGAAATTCGTATATCTTACGCGTTCCACCAAATTTTGCAACTGTTCATTGTCAGCAATACGTAGAACGTAGACTGCCGATATAAAGCCAACGAAATGCAGAACACTCGGCACCACAAAAACGAATATTGTTTCGCCAAAGGAGGTACGACTTTGGTTTAGATAATTGTCGAATGTTATCAGAACATTTTGAGTGGTGACTCCGCGATCACGCCTATACAAAGACAAATGTGCATTGAACACTGATTAGTCCTGGTGGCCCGTGACAAATGGAGTTCCTCATAAGGCTACGGTTTAAAACTTTTGCCATTACGCAACGCGAAAAACATTTGTTTTGTGACTTTTTGATTTGAGCCCTAGAAGTGCTCTAATGAGGGTAGACCGAGAGTGTGTGATAATCAAAAAGTTGTAAAAAAATGTTTTTCGTGCTGGGTAATGTAACAAAATGGCATAGGGCAAACGAGGCCGAGTGAGGGACTCAATTTGTCGATGGCCCAGAACTAGATGGATGAGTCATACCTGAAACCTGTAAAGGATTGAATTAAGTAGCCTACTATCAGTAGGGCGATGATCAACAATGTTTGTAGATGACCGAACCAAATACTGCACGAGGATGAATCAACGGTTATAGGTCTGAGTCCTACTATACCGAGAATATTCACATACGGCATCAAAAACTGCAAAGATTAGAAAAAGTAGCAAAACTTGCGCGGAAGAAGTTAACGGCAAAATGTTAACGAAATTTTATACCCGTCTGTGGCAAAAGCTCAATATTATTGACGTCGGTTCTGACTCCGTGACATCGCCAATCTGCAATTGAAATTGTCGTTAATGTCATCAGGCATATTGAATTACGAGTCAACCGAATAGTTACAATTTCAGCATCATTTAAAGTGTCGTAATCCAAAGATCCTCTCGAGTCGACGTTGAAACTGGAATCGAGCAGTTGATCGCGATCATTTCTTGCAATTGAATTCGATGAACTTTGACAGGCTATTTGGAACATTTTTTTGTTGTTGTTCGTTTTAAAGTTGTGAGCGTTGAGGAAACATTTGGTTCTTACCTTCTGTTGCCATTTGTTTTGTTTTTAAGATTTAAAACTAATAATACGGACGAGAACTTAATGCAAAAAAAGAAATTAAAAACGAAATTGAACGAAACTTTTTTTTTGTCTGTTTGGGAAGAATGCCAGCTAGCGATAACCTTTTCACCACACACGTTTGATTAATTCGTTATAATACACACCAATCACATCACAATGCACACAATGATTTCTTGTTGCTTTTTGACAAAATGTTGCTTCCTAAATGATCGGTCATTGCATTTTTCTAATAAATTTAAAATTGTGATTGCACCTCGAACCTTTGCCCTATAAAGGTTACGCTGTACCGGTAGTAATACCGATTGAAATTAGTGTGCGTATCGAATTAAAAACAACAAATTGACTCATTGACGAGTTCAATTCTCTTTACTCTGCAAGTGATTTTGGTTTGTGCGAAACGAACGAGATGAAACAGATGCAATGCAATACATGCAGATAGATGTACAGAGTCATCTGTTATCGACAGCAACGACGAAAATAAAAATCGATTTTAGCGCTCTGACTAAGAGTAAGTTCATACAGCGAAATGTTGAGACTGGTCAGATTACAAATCTTGTACTTCGACTGATTTCATGAGATAAAAGATTTGCTGTTGAAATCAATAAATCTAATGTGGCTTAGCATTGAATCTAGAAGAGTTACAAAATTTGAAATCTGCAAACAGAGGGATTAAGGGCCCTGCAGATTCAACATCTGAGACTTGATTAAGTGATCACGAGCGGAGCGAGCGAGCGAGACCATTTTGCGAATTTCTACTTTCAAGCCGTTGTATTTCTCACTATTCAGCGCCCTGGGCAATGTCTCAATATGGGCATTATGTTAATCCGCCTCTGTCTGCAAATAATTTGCGTTGTCATCGTTGCATCGTTGTATTGTAAGTAGTCTATAGCTTCAGACACATTAAAAAAGTTTCAAGCATTGTCCAATCGAGTTGAAACGACAATCACATTACAACGTATTTCCTAAATCTGTTACTTCATTGGTTCACAGTAGTGCCTAATAATTTACTACGAAGTCTATCATCTCAATTGTTTTGAACAAACAATTTATAAGTGGAAACTACACAGGTGCGAACCGTCTATTTTTGTTGTCTGTACAAGACACCAGGTGCACCCGTTTTCTGTAAGATTTAAAAAGACGGCAGCTCAGAATTATTTTCTACTTACTTTGAGTTTCTTTATACCGTCATTAATACCGATACAACTGACAAGATCAACAGCAGTCGTTGTGGTAATGTAAATAAATTGTACAAAAACAGATTCCAGTGAAGTGTTTTATAATTGTTCGTGTAATCTTATCAAAAAACTGTAATGCTCTGAAAGTACGGAACAGTTCTGTTTGTGTTGCATTTTTGATTGCTGGAATTTACTGGATAAATTCCTAAAATGTCTGTGTTCAAAGCTGGATTATTTAAAGACTGTGTTGCTATAGTGACAGGAGGTGGAACAGGAATCGGTAGATCGATCACCTACGAATTACTTACGCTAGGTAAACATGACAACTTTTAGTTTATTTGAACGAAGTTCAAGTAGGTCATTATCTTATTGACACCTGTTATCATCAATTTGTTGATAAATAAGTGGAACAAAAACGAAAGCTTCAACTGTTGAATCGCTGTGGAAACAGTCTGATGAAGGCTAACAAACTTTCTCGTTTCATTCTAAACGACAATCAAATCTAACAGGTTGCAAAGTCGTGATCGCTTCCCGGAGTCAGGAAAAACTAGACAAATGTGTGAAGGAATTCAAACAAGTTGGAGACATTTCGTCGATAGTATGCAATATTCGAAAGGAAGATGAAGTGAAGTGAGTATGATGAAACTGTGACTCGCACCAGGTTGGACCTTGAACTGATTTCAACATTTAAAATTTCTGCCAACTGAACTGCAGAAATTTGGTGTCCGAAACTATCAAACGGCATGGTAAATTGAATTTCCTGGTTAACAATGGGGGTGGTCAATTTATGTCACCAGCAGCGGATATTTCTTTAAAAGGCTGGAATGCCGTTATTGAAACTAATTTGACTGGGACGTTTCTCTTAAGCAAAGAGGGTAAGTCGATCATAAATGCAATCAATTGAAGCTGTTGGGGTAATTTAAGTGATTCCTTCAGCGTACAATCAATGGTTCCAGGAAAATGGAGGCGTCATTGTCAACATTATTGCTGATATGTGGCGAGGCTTTCCAATGATGTCACATACAGGAGCTGCTAGGCATGCTGTTTTCAATTTGACCCAAGTATTCTACGCTTAGACTCCACTTATTCACTAATTGAACAATCCAATTAACTGAGTAATGATTTTATCCACAGTCTTTGGCAATAGAGTGGGCAGACAAGGGTGTCCGGGTAAATGCAGTTGCTCCCGGAGTTGTAGAATCACCCACGGCTGCAGCAAATTACAAAATCGATAATGTTTTTGCTGCGGTAAAGGAACATTTGCCCACCAAAAGAACGGGTTCACCGGATGAAGTTTCGTCGGCAGTGTGCTTTTTACTTTCGCCTGGTGCTTCATACATTTCTGGGACGACGTTGAAGGTTGACTGTGGAAGCAGTCTATACTCACGACTCTATTGGGATATCAGTGGTATGTGTGTTTTGTCGTCGCTAGAGTTAGGACTATTATTTTGTTGATCAATGCATGCAATATTCAAGCGATTTCTTTGTTCCAGAACACAACAAACTTCCACCGAACGAATGGATTCCACCAGCAAAATTATGATGAAATTGGTGTGTTAACTTTGTTGTTGAATGTTATCTTCATTGTAAATAAATTCTGGTTTTTGTTGAGGAAAGTTTTAGTTTTCTATTTCTGTTATCCTTTAAAGTCTTCTGTGTTGAGCTAGATGCTCACAAATTTGGCTGGTAAAAAACTGAAATTCGAAAGCTTTGACTTGATAATTTCATTACTCTACAACTCAATGAGCAGTATGCTGATTATATGAAATTTATTCTTTTAGAAAGGAAAAGCGTATCGTAGCACAATCTGTTACTTCACTATTCACGGTGAGCTTGAACAAACTGCTAGTTTCATTACAAAAATCAAGTCGAGGTGTCAAAGTGCACGGTAAGGTTTGCATGATTCATGTCCCGAAAGTGAAATTTAAGTTTCTCTTGAGGCAGAAAACGTGCAAAATTCAATTTTTGGTAGGTCACACTCTCACAAAAAATGTGTCTCCCTTGTTACGTAATAGCTATTTTGCTAACTTGTGCCTAAATGGAAATTTTAAGCAAAAATTGTCAACACGAGGCGAAGCCAAGGTTGACAACACATCGCATGCGCAAACTTCCAGTTAAGGCCCCAGTCACCGGTCAATTGAAGCCCGACCAAACACATCATTTTATTATAGTGAACGTGAGCTTATATCAATGGTCACACTAACACTCGCTGTATTAAATTTTATCAGCCACGAAAGAATCCATCCGACCGAACTATGGGTCATCGCATCGTGAACAATCGTTTTTGATTGCTGGAAGCTATTGATTATAATAACTACTAAAATAATGTCTGTGTTTAAGTCCGGATTATTTAAAGACTGTGTTGCTATAGTGACTGGAGGTGGTACAGGAATTGGCAGATCGATCACCTACGAATTACTTACGCTAGGTAAACATGAAAATTTTAAGTTTATTTGAACGAAATCATAGCATCTAAAACTAGTTTTAGATGCTATGACGAAATTCAGGTAGGTCGTTATCTTATATTGACACACATTATCATGAATTTGCCGATAAATAAGTGGAACAGAAACTACCGCTTTGATTGTTAGAACAGCAGTCGAGTCAGTATGCACAAGTCTAACTAACTTTTACATTGATTTGAAATTCAAATCTGGCAGGCTGTAAGGTGGTGATTGCCTCCCGGAGTCATAAAAATCTAGATAAATGTGTAGAAGAATTCAAACAAGCTGGAGACATTTCGTCGATAGTATGCAATATCCGAAAGAAAGATGAAGTGCGGTGAGTAGGAAACTGATCTGTGTGTCCGACTTAATCTTGAAATGATTTCAACATTTTCTCTAATTTATATTTTGAACCGCAGAAATTTGGTTTCCGAAACTATCAAACGGCATGGTAAATTGAATTTCCTGGTTAACAATGGGGGTGGCCAATTTATGTCGCCAGCAGCGGATATTTCTTTAAAAGGTTGGAATGCCGTTATTGAAACTAATTTGACTGGAACGTTTCTCCTAAGCAAAGAGGGTTAGTCGATCATAAATGAAATCAATTGAAGCTGTTGGGGTAATTTAAGTGTTCCCTTCAGCGTACAATCAATGGTTCCAGGAAAATGGAGGCGTCATTGTCAACATTATTGCTGATATGTGGCGAGGCTTTCCAATGATGTCCCATACAGGAGCTGCTCGGCATGCTGTTTTCAATTTGACCCAAGTATAATGCGCTTAGACTCTACTCATTCACTAATTGAACAATCCAATTAACAGAGTTGTAATTTCATCCACAGTCTTTGGCGATAGAGTGGGCAGACAAGGGTGTCCGGATAAACGCAGTTGCTCCCGGAATTGTAGAATCTCACACGGCTGTTGCGAATTACAGAGCGAGAAATGTTTTTGCTGAGGTGAGGGAACATATACCCAGCAAAAGAACGGGCTCGCCGGATGAAATTTCGTCGGCAATATGCTTTTTACTTTCGCCTGGTGCTTCGTACATTTCCGGGACGACGTTGAAGGTTGACAGTGGGAGCAGTCTTTATACAAAGCTTTTTTACAATATCAGTGGTATGTCGGTTCGATCCAGGCTATTTTCAATTGTCGATTAGCTCGATGCGTGCAATATTCAAGTGATTTCTTTATTCCAGATCACGATAAGCTTCCATCCAACGAATGGATTCCACCAGCGAAGATGTGATAAAATCGGTATGCCAATTCAAATTGTGTTGCTTTTGTGGAATAATGAAAACTTGCGTGGAAGCAAAGATGAGCCTGAAACTGATTTATAAATACCCGAATCTGAATTATAATATTTTGTCAAACTTGTAACTTATACAAGAACTATAAATAGAACCAGATTCAGTTCATATTCATTAAAAAAAATTAACTGACCTGGAGTTTCAGGTCGTACTGGTTTCTGACCGCGATGGATTTAAGGTAGCCTATATAATAACTTAGTATCTACTTTACTTAATGAAATGTAAAGATCTTGGCATAGACACTGAGCATTGCTTATTCCTGTCGTTACCACTGTGGGGCTGAACGAACTTAAAATAAACATTTCAACTTCCATCACAGTTTTTGTTATAGTTGAGAAAGGGGAGGATAGTACTGATCAACCGCACAAGTTACAGGCGCAACCTCTGAGCCGTTCCGGAGAGCGGGAGTGAGCGTCATTTTTGATGGAGCTTTGATGGATGTCCGGTGGACAATCGCTGGCAGTTCGGAAATTTTGACTTTCTGAAAAAACGTCGACGTTTGAGGAGTAGTAGATACTGCTGCAGTAGTGCGCCGAAGCTAGTTAGGTGGGATTTGGGATAATGAAAGTGAATGACATGTCCTTACACTGTATGCTAGTAATTGTATGTTAGTTACCTTGAGCAGTCAGTAAGTGGAAGTCAAAGTTTTTATGTATTTGGTTCCTGTGTTCTCCATAAAGCCATACCTGAGCAAACTCAGTTCCTATTGAACTGTCAGGTCAATATGATTTTACGTCTACCTTCCGACAGTAATCTTGGCAAGTCTCATGCTTGTTCGTGTCACAAGTGGACATCTAATATTTCAAGCCCGGTACTCAAAATGTACAATGCGAACATTTGAATTTAAATTAGAAATCTTACAAATCCACCTCAATGAGATATCAAATTAGCTAAAATATGAGATGGTGTCACGTTCTTATCAGTTCGAACCAGAACGGAACACATTTTTAGGCTCGCAAGAGTACTGTGACTATGACTGATTATTAAATTACTGTGGGATTTGTCTTCGGGCAAAGATCAATTTAAACTTCATTGACACACTAAATAGTGGTCGCTCTGCCACAAGACTCGCATGTGTTACCAATTCTGGTGATGAAATGAAACTTTGCATTTATCTTTCATTTCATTTATGCTTCATCAGAGTTGTAACTTCAAGAAGGTACATGACCTACTCATAGAGGTAAAGTATGGACCTACTTCATATCCTCTCTCGCCATACCTTTGACACGGTCACTATGTCCTGCAGATAGGATGAGCGATGAGGAGTCCCGAATGATGGCAGAAACTGATTTCATTTTCAATCATTTTTTGACGATTTGTCTTGGTTTTCGGAGTCTTTAACAAATCAGAATAGTAGTCGTTAACCCCTTCGTTTTGGACTGATAATGATAACGGACAGTACTAAGATTATGAGGCTGCTATATAAATACACCACGCACCGTATCGAATGATAGCTGTGTAATGAGTTTTGAGTTTCGACGGTTTTGTGTTAAAGTGGACGTGATTGCATTCCTCTAGAAAGAAAAAATTATTTTTCAATTTAACGTCAGCCTTGCCTACTAGTCTACGACATGTAAGTTGCAGTTACGTTAAAAGCAGCGAATGAAAATTGATCTCAACCAACAAAATATCAAACAGGAAGTGGCGGACAAACATTCTCTTTAGCGCAGTGCTTCTTGTAACTAATTTTGCACCAATAGAGGGAATCGCTGTCGATTGTACGTATCAAATTCTTACGTATACTGGGGGTGTAGGCAACACTTACACATGTGTTGCAAGAGCATTATTTGATGGAACTGAAAATGAGAGTGTAACAGCAGTATTTGGGATTCATCAAACAGGAAAGGGACATGGAGATGTGCGCGGATTTCATTTGTGCTCACAGAACCTAGAATTTGTCCCAACCAATATCGAACATTTCTTTCCCAATATTGATGTTTTGGACTTCACCGAAAACAAAATAACCAGCATCAGTAACCGACATTTGATTCCGTTTCCAAATTTACGATTGCTTTCGGTTTGGCAAAATGAAATCGCCTCGATTGATGGCGACCTTCTCTCCGGATTGGATTCAATGGCATTTATTATGTTCAGTATCAATAACATTCGACATGTGGGTCACGATTTAAATTTACCGATCAATGGCATAACACGTTTCTCTTCAAATCCTTGCATTAGTCAAGTAGCTCTAACACCTGACCAAGTCATTGACTTAAAATTGAATTTGTTACGTAATTGTCCGCCAACGATATCTCAAATTGAACACTCGCTAGAAAATCGAATAAATTTATTGACACATATCGTTAATCAGGTACAGACTCTGCAGAATGAACAGGCAAATCAATTGGCCAGAATTGTAAACTTGGAACGCATAATTGGAAATGAGCTTGTGCCTGCCATTCAATCGTTAATGAACAAGCTCAGAAAAAATGACTAAATGAGTTGAAGATTCTACATTTTATGCAAAAAGACTGGTATAAGGGTTTCATTCATTACTTTGTTTACAATAAAAATTGATGAAAAAAATCAGATTTAAATTTAGTCGAGTCGTTTTAAGGCGGATTTTATTTACGCAGTTAACCTTTCTACATTTTTTGAGAAGTTTAATTTTTTGCTTTCGATGTCAAAAAAATTATGTGCGAGGCGAGGTCCGAGGTAAGAAATATGTCTTGCGAATGTTAGCCCAGTCATCTGCCATTTATGAAGACATTTGTCATGTAATGGTCAAATTTTCATCGGTAATTTTTTGTTGGTGAAATTGTTTCGATTAAGATTTAATGTCGTACAGACAAAAAATACGCTACCACCAAGGATACATACATGTTTCGGAAGTTCAATAGATAGGAGCTTACGTCACCTTTTCCCGTTTGAGGGTATTGCGAGGGGTAGCGTACTGGATTTGTAACTCTGTTTCATGCAACGCATTTGCAATTAAATGTTTATTTAAGAGACATGGTCACTACGCTGAAATGGTAGCAATAATTAAGATCTTTTTACCAGAGTCTTTTTTTGGAAAAACACTCGACCATTATTACGAGTAAAAAAGGTTGATTTTGATAAATTCGCTCCGAGAAAAATGCGGTGAAAATATGACGTTTTGTCTGATGAAAATTCAGGTGAGAAAATAGATATTCTTTCGCCTGAATCCTTATTGATCTAATGCTGATACTCTTAATCTAATGATGCCATTGTAAAGACCCACAAAAATGCTCACTTCGACAATACTTCGTTTCACCGGAAACTCGCGTACTTTCAAAATTTCTGGAATTCATAAACTGCGAAATATTTACGGTTTCGAATTTTTTCGTCCAATTGAGAGTTTTGTGTGTCTTCAGTATCAACTCTAAACTATTTTATACAAAAAGATTGAGGAAAGAAATCATTTCAGCATACCTTATTGTCATTTTGTTCTTACTTTTATAAAAATGAGGAAACAAATTCATGTGTTCAATGAACACTGGTCATTTCGAGGATA
>JANTFA010181301.1:0-18602 GCA_026413405.1 Phytosciara flavipes
CTTCAAGTTGACTTTGCATACAATCTGTAATTAGTGTGTTCTCAATTTTGTGTGCCACGTGCTTTTGCATGGGCCACTTTTATCCAGAGAAATAGATAGATGGAGCTTCCACCTAGCCGGATATGCGAGAGAGAAGCAACACCGCCTGTTATAGCATTTCTTTGTTCCTATCGCAAGACCAATGCTTAAAAGACATCCTTTCCGCGATGAATCTATTAAATCAATAAAATTACCTAATACCAATCATCCAGAGCAGATGCGCATGTAGGCAAGTAGTTATTAACGCGCATCAGATTTTACCGTAAGGGGGCGTACATAAATGACGTCACGCTTCTTCAGTGCTGTCATCCGATTAAAATCACAAACAACTCTGATAATAGACACTTTTTTGAATGGTGTGTCCTACCCACTGGAAAAAGCCAGAAGTCATTTATGTACGACCCCTAAACATACTCTGTCTCTGGGTCGATGAAAAAACATTATGGTTACTCAAGTGGAGAAACAAGGAGTTTATACGAACTTTAAGCATGGATCGCAATAGCTCCGTTTGACAATTCGAATACAATACATTTCATTCACAAAGTGCTCATATAAGATGTGACTCATGTAAGACTCATGTGACTTTCCTCATTAATTTGCAACTTTATAGTGAACGAAAACGATTTTTTGAGAGAGAACTCCGGGCAAAATTGAACCATGCTCAATTTCCTCCGTTTAAAGCGCCAACAGATGCAAAACGGAGAACTTTTTTTGTAAACAAAGGTAGTGCGATTCCAGCTTTAGTTTCTGTTTGTTTGAAGGTATGATCGAGAGATTGTGATGGATTCTAATGTTCTCGTACGAAGATCGTTCGAGTGTATGAGGGTGAGATTATCCAGAAAATATTGATAGTTCGCTTGAATTGTTTTTACAATAATGGTCGGCGGTAGAGTTTCTGGAAGAAAGTTTGTCGGGCGATTTTGGAGAAAGAATTTTTAGTTAAAAACTAAGCTGACGACTAGTTTCTGTAAAAAAAATTGTCTTCTGGTACATTGCGACATTTTTGGAAGTTAACCATTGCAATTCTGGAAAAAAATTTTTTTGTTGCGGTGCTAACAAGTAAATGTCAGTTCCAAGTGTTAAACCGACAGAATCTTAGGAAAATTCATATTATTGCAGTATTTAAAGGCGTACGCTCCATTGCGCACTCATTTGCACACTTCCCAACAAAGCTGTGCACGTATACTGCACACGGCACTGAAGTAAATAGCCATTGAATTGAACTTTACATTAAACATTTATTTACAAACTACCTCATGGAAGTGTCGGCAACGTATGTCAAACTACAGAACAAAATCTAATTAAATGATTGCATTGAAAGACTATAAAACGGTAAGGAGGGACTTCGCGCCTAAACAAGCCAATCTTAATCCCCAACAAATGAAAAGCTAAATTTTGTATTTCACTCGCGCATGTAGCTAGATATTCATTTGTGGTAAAGCCTAAACAACTCTCAGTTCGGGAAACACTTTACATTTCCCTATGCGGAGACTGTAACCTAAAGATTTCATTTTAAAAACCACATAATCAACTAACTCGTAATAAAGAAAATAAAGGAAAAAATTGTCAACTTTCAAATGCGTCGCTAAGAAAAAGTCTCATTGATTCATAGTAGCGTTTGAACTGTACGACGCGAATACTCAGAATTCAGAGTGTATTCATTGACTCGTTCGTCTAAGATACTTACCTCAGTTACAATAAAAAAACCATTTTTACAGAAAGGTTATAGCACACCCAGCACACCCATCAATTTTACCAATTTATGAAAAACACTCTAATCATTCTGTTCAATTTTGAAGAATAAGCATCAAAATACTCCCTATTCCAAAAATCCAATAATAAATTGTGTTAAGAAGTAATTATATTGAGCATGACGCGAATCGCATAGCGTAAGCTCGACTGTGTGAAAACTCAACTTGACGAAATTTATTTCATTTTTGTCAAATTGAGCTTTCACACAAACTTGACGCGATGCTGCTTTTGTATAAGTGAACGATTGAAAAATACTCGGCACCTGATTCGATCACAAACTAATGAAACGAAATTTTAACATTATCGAAGACACCGAACATCGGTCAACGATCCTGACTGTGACTAGTATTGACTTTGCACAATGAGAAACGTTCCGGCACTTTCGTTGTTGAACGCTACCGGTGCAGGCAGACATTGTAGACCTGGTGTATATTTCAGACTCAGACGTCTTACATCGTGGGAGCGTTCCTGACGATAGAAGTTTCGATTTCTAACTTCGCGCGACACTGCTTAATGTTCCTATTCTGAAGACAATACCTTCTGTTTGACATTCTTAAGAATTTTTTTTCCTTCCGCTATTGTACGAAAAGAAACACCCTCTCGTTTAGTACTCTCATAGTGATATAAGACAGACGTGTTGAACCGTGCGAAATACAACAATAATGCTCAAATTTTGTGGACTGATGAGGAGATCGAGGTAGACTCTCGGGGTGTGGTTATGATGCTTTGTTTTACGCAGAATCAGAATTGGATCAGTTTCATTTGGAATCGTTAAAATCGAAGATATCGAAAAGTAGCGTCCACATATTATGTGAGTCTCTTAAGAGAACAAAGGGATACGCTGTCTGTTGTTTTAAGTGTGACCATAGGTCCTAAAAACGCCGTAATAATGCTCACGTAATATGTGGCCGCTTCCTTGCAAATCAGTCAACTCCCATTTCAAAAATATAAATGCGACGGAATGACGTCATCATTAAAATGCAGACAAAAATCGAAACTAAGTGTGAAACGGTGCATTGACAACCTTACTTTAGTTTCGCAATTGGATCTGTGTTCCTAGACAATACGAACGATCAGTAAAATACAATTTCAAATCTAAGAATCGAAAACTGACTACGGGTAATGTTTCTGCTACAGAGGTGGTATAAAATCGTTTCACTGAGGGGATATTGTTTACACATTTAGACACAGAAACTCTACAAGTTTAGAAATCGGATTCAGATGAATGCAATACTCAGCAACGATGCTTATACTTTTCGCTCTTCTCTTTAGCTTTCATGCGACTTTTGGTGGTGTATCACAATACTCGGTGTCGCACAGTTGAAAAAAAAAGAAGAAAAAAATTGTCAGATTGATGCCACTTTTTACTGTCTCTCAATTTTCAAAATAAACAAATGTTCTCCTCTAATTTTACGATCACCAATTACAGCAGCTTTCATTTTTAATCTCACTAAGTCTGCTATTATTTCGTCTGGCTTATTGTCTTTAATGACCAGCACATATGCAACACCATCAACTGCCAGCAAACCATCTAATTCCACAAACACTTTGTCCATAATTTGTCGCCCATTCAAGCCACCGGCCCAAGATTTTATTATATTGTCATTGAACTCTACACCACTATCTTTGCTGTGAATCTCTTCATTTTCCGTCACAACATACGGCGGATTGAATAACAGAATGTCAATTGATTTCCGTTTAAAGGCACTTAACAGATCGGATCTGATCATTTCCACATTCGTTGAATTCTTCAGAGACGTCTGTTTGGATACGCGACATGCATGTTCGTTGATGTCGACCCCAAAACAAGCGGCCGACGATTGAAGCACTTTCGACAGTGCTGTGATCACAACACCACTGCCCGTACCGATTTCAAGGCACACCGAAGGATTTCGTTTTGCTATGTGGGCGAGGTCGGACTCAATGACATCGATGAGGAGGAAGGTGTCTTCAGCTGGTTCATAGACTTGCTTATAATCGTCGAAGGTGATATGGGATGTTGTCGGCGTTTCCATGGTGAATTTTTGATTTGCGAGCTTAGTTTCTGCATTCATCCGAAATATAGAGATCAAAGTTAGTTGGAACGGAAATTTTCTTCGGGATAATTGGTTTGAGTCTGCTTTTGAGTCTGGTTTTCGAAGAGGTTTTTTTTTCATCTTTCATCTGAATGGTTTCGCTTCAACTTTTCTTATTTCATATGTGAAACGATTTCGAAATTATGCGGTACAACTAAAATCCATTTCTTTAATTTAACTGCATTTTGCAAACATTTAGCCGGTTTCATGAACATCGTTTATACGTAGGTTGGATATGAGTATAAATCGCGCAAGATCAAGGTCAATACACTTTCAGTTGTTATACAACTGGATTTCCAAATATGAAAATGAAAAGTGTTTTTCGCTCTATTAAACAATTATGGCGACGACATTTTTATAATTGAATTCAATTCAATACTCGTCACGTTCAATTATTTATGGTAATGCATTCATCGATAATGTAACTAACTCGTCGCAACAAACATGAAGTGATCACCTTTTTCGGTTTAAACTAGATTGCGATCATCGAGGGGCTTGATAGATTTCAACGAATCGAATTTTCTGCAACGGCGCTGTTAAAAGTGAATCTTTATGGGGGTATGTTGTGGGTGGTGCTTAAAACATCTTATTGTCACTCGATTTCTACTTTTTATCACTCCTTGAAAAATCAATCGTAAACGAAAAACCTGCCTCGACCAATTTTGAACCCCTGACACCAAAACCTAATTCGTAGTGCTCGTGAAATAATGTCGTCTACTTCAAGTCGTTTGACCTACTCCCTCTTTCTTCCACATATTTCCTATACCTACAACATGGCTTGTTTCGTTTTCTCAAAGTCCTCCTCCCCGTCCTGTGTGAATGGCATTATTGCACGATCCATACTTCGATCCACACCTCGATCCATATGAATCCGCACAATTTTTTCATGCAAATATACGAATGCAGGCTACTTGATCGTCCATACAATTTTTCGTTCGCATAGTAAAAGGTATGTTCAAGGCAGAGCAGTGTTTTGCTTTTCAAAAGTTCACATTCCGCAGCTGGTTGTAGAAAACTTCGCATGCAACACTTAGTGACTTTAGTAATTTGCTAGGATTTCTCGGGAAAGGACTCCCCTATCTCTATCTACACCAATTCCGGAGGAATTCCAATAGCAAAGAAAATAGTCTTTCAAGGGCCAAAAATGTAATATTTGTTCACTAAGTCCATCGTAAAGGATCACAAAGGAAGAAAAGAAATAGAAGAGTTGACGGAATCGAGCGAAGTTGTTCACACAATGCAGTCCATTTCGTTTACATTTGAAATCCCTAAGCAATTCACTTCCGAGCTGTACTTACCTACAAAAAATGTAAGTTTAACGGCGTACAATGCGATAAACGTTTGTGGTTATCTTACGCAACCCTCTGTCAGTTAGTAATAATTGACCTCTCAGGTTGAATGTTTTTTTCATGGAGTTCCCTTCATTTTCTGTCTCGATACCTCTGGTATTTACTAACGAAATTTAAAGGAAAAATGCTTGCTCAAAAGTTACTGCTACAGAAGTCATGAAGGATGGATCCGATGTCTCCCTGCCTTTAATGTTAACTAACTCAATCTTTGCTTTGTCTTTCAAATTGAAGTTTGTGATGTAATTTGCCATTTTAGCATAGCTTTCTTGATTCAAGAACAGACTCTACGGCTTAAGACTACTCGTAAACAATTATAAGCTCGAATCCGTTAGCCTTAATAAGTCAGCCCTGATGATGACAACAACTGATTGTCGAAAGCTAGGCAATAAAATACTTAAAACCAACAAACCACTAATCCAATTAATCAAAAATCATCCTTAAACATAAGAAAAACGTCCCTTACACCTATGGCTATCAAAGCATTCATTTTCATAATTTCACCATTTAAATGAAATCGTTACCCTCCATATTTAGCAGACTTATACTGCAGCGTTCTTACCACCTTTCTCTTTCGGTTGTGTTTAAGAAGTCAGGTTTTTTTTCATGATTTATTATTGTGACACTCTGGGGATAACATAAGGTATACAACTATAGCACCGCCCGTAGCATCATTTTCATTATAAAAACCATTTGTTGTGTGTAATTTTATCGAAATGAAGACCTTTGAAGCTTTTGTCTAAAAAATGTTTTTCCTTTCAATGAAACACGATTCGCTTGATTATTTTATTATGTAAAGGAAGAACGGAAGAACGAAATTATAGGAAGAACAACAAAAAATTATCAAAAAGAAGACAGAGTAGTGGAGACATTATGAGCATACAGTACACGAACATTTACAAAATAAAATAAAAAATCGAAAACGAAAACCTAGCCCTCGGCAACTTCCGTATATAAATCGACGAGAGTTTTCCAGTTCAACTTTCCGCAAAAAATAAATTACCAAAATAAAATTGGGATACATACCTGAATGCAATGAATGCATCGCCATTTTCGCCACCTACAATATGAACACCACCATCAGGAATCCCTAAACCTCTGAAAAATCCACGCACATCGGATGCATTCGCTGACCACGGTAGATTTTGCAAGCGTATGATAACGCTCATGCTTACTATTTTATTCAAACTAAACGGAACTAATTTAATTAATCGACTCTCCCTCTCTCTCTCTCCTCTCTCGGTGGCAGTAACTATTCTGATGATTGAAAAGAACTTGACAAATGCTGCGTGTAGGCTGTTTTAATTGCATCCTAGAATCGAACAGAGAAATTGCTTTTGAATTTTTGGATTTGATGGTAAAAAAAAATTGTGTTCTTAATTGCTAAATGGTTTTATTGGACAACCGATACTATCGGATATGCCTGTGTAGTACCTTAGGGGCTGTTCACATATTGCGTCACACTACGAGGGGAACAGGGTGGTTCCTAAAACCGTTATTGTCCTAACAAATCTGGGTCAAATTCAACCCTTTTCAAGACTGGGGAAGGTGGATGACTCGATGATTCCATAAAATAGCGTGACGTAATATGTGAACAGTCCCGTAAGAGTCGCAGTTGAATTTGGATGCGTTCGTTTAGGTTCAACTTGTTGCACTTACACTAGAGGTCACAACATACGCAATAACATGCTAGGCTTAAAGAGTCTCATCAATAACATGCTAAGTTTAATGAGTCTCATTGAGTCGTGCAATTGTAACATCAATATAATTTCCGGCGTTTTGACCTCACTTCCTCCGAAGTCAATTCAATTCAATTCCTTTATTTATCTTAAATTCTTCTCATTTACAATAGTACATTATTTTGAGATACAGCCTTCCAAGGGCTTTACAACAAATGAAACAAGTTTAAATGAATAATAGTGTTGCTAGGCGCTTATATATGACGTGGAGGGAAAATGATAGGAAAACCTCCATCTGAAAATACTTCCTCCGAAGTTTTCTTCACACCAACAACGTAACCTACTTCAATATGTCGAACCTGCTTGGCCTCAAGTGTCGACGTCTTTAATAAACAAACGCAGCGTCGAAAGAAATACTTAGCCTTTAACGATAACGGCGACAAAAATTAAACGAAAAACTTTAGTCAATTGACGTGTGACTTATGAAGCAAAACGTACGTCGAAACAAATGAAGTGATAGATTTCAACCTGTCGCAAATAGTTGCATCGATTAAAGTATAGGATTCGATAACACTGACTTCATCATTTCATCGTTTTCACGACAAAGGGGCGCATTTGAAAACAGAGGTCTTGTATCTTCCCCACAACTTCCGTTCCAAAAAACCTGCAGTGCTCAAATTTTGATAGTCGACTCTGGGAAGCCCAAGCTTCGTTCAGGTCAAATTTATTTCGAATTGGTCATGCAGAAGCGGAGTTATAGGTCATCGCTTTTAAGGCTCGAAACCAATGTGTCTTGAAAACGACGATTTAATGTTTGTCCGTCTGCGAAAGGTTGTTGTACTGTAGAATTTCCTACATCACAAATCATTATTTCACGTAATTTCTCGTCAACATTCTTTTCGAGATGATACTGTCACTTTTGATGTGCAGACACATTCAATCGCATGAATTTATTTCTGTCTTCAAGAGTTATCGTTGAAATAAAAAAAAAATTGTCGTCATCATATCACTACACACATTCAGAGAGAAGATATATTTGCCACTAACCAGTTTACGAAACATATGAAACAAAAAATATTTTCTTCTAAATAAAATGCGATTTTCAGGGAAAGTCCCACTAAATATATAAAAGCTAAATCGGATCGATTGGTATTTTATTCAATTTGATGAAATTGCAAGTGTTATACCTACCGAAACACTCAGCATTCAATTTGAAATTTAAGTGTTTGTCAATCGTTTAAGAAATATTTCGTTTACTTTTCATAGATTTGGTTCGATGTTTTAAAGTTGCAAGTTGATTTTCCTGACAATTACTTTTGTGAATATGATTTTATTTGTGAGTTTTCATTGTGTATTTACATGTGGTGGGCAGCCACTTGCAATAATAAACCATACAACTTTCTAACCAGATTGATATGAATGTTAATAAATCCGTGCTATTCAATCCTGTGTAATCGAGATAACGTAGTAGTCCTAACGGAACCTTAACACGTCAACGAAGGAAGAATCTCTTTGATCTTGAGTGATTGTTTCAGTGCTGGAGATCACAGAACATATCTGACGATTATATGGGTTCGTGCAATAATGACGTCCACGTCCACATGATTTTCCAAGATTTCGACCCACTCCCCCACCGCCCTATGTGTACGTCATTATTGCACAAGCCCTATGGGGTCGTACGGTCGTCCATAAATGACGTCACGCTTTTTCAGTGCTGTCATCAGATTAAAATTACGAATAACACGGCAAGTATGCACTTTTTTGAGTCAATAGTGTGTCCTACTCCCATAAGAGGGGTGTAATTAGGAACCTAGGACACACCATTGACTTGAAAAAGTACAAACTTGTCGAGTTATTCGTAATTTTAATCTGATGACGCGTGACGTCATTTCTATATACGACCTCTATATGTTACACGCTGTACGAATTGTTGACTGCATACGACTTTAGCGAATCATAAGAAAAATAAGATTCAGTTATTCTTGTTTCAGATAGGCTGACGGTTCCCATGGCTAAGAATGAAAATTATGGTCTGCTCATTAGAATCGAAGTCAAATGACCGAAATTTCAATTTTCTTATAATTTCTAGTGTCACATATCGATTATCAGCATTTGACTGTAATGCATCCACAAAGTTTGCTTTACTCAGTGCCCCATCCGAAAGTTGAACATTACATACCAGTATGCCCGCTGCGAAAATGATCATTTCTCCTGAATCTATGTTAAATTCAACTTTCGCATGTGACAGGCAGTACTACATTGGATGCTGTTGCTACGTAATTCATTATTTCGAAAACAATTTTATGGAAAAAGCAACTTGTGTGTTTCCGAGCAACTTGCTTCAGTAACTGTTGTTTGACAAGTGTAGTTCGATACCTCGCTTTCGGCTCGTATATGAAAACTCTACAATTGTCGAATAGACAGTTACCGAAGCTCATTGCACAAAAACACACTTGTTAGTTTGCTTTTATCACAAAATGGTTCCCTCATGTAATGATTAACCTTCGAAACATCCAATGTTAACTACGATTTAAGCGCTGGGATGATTCTAACGAGACTAGACTTAGTGAAAACTCTTCTGCAAAAATGACGTCCGCTTTTTTCAGTAGTGTCAGTAGATTTAAATCTTCAATAACTCGATAAATATGTGTTCTGGACAGACAAATGTGTGTTGAATCCCCTCAAATATACCTTCTCGTTGGGGGAGGTGAGATAGACCGCACATTTGACTCACCACAATGTTAATTTATAAAGTTTTTAGATCCCTGGCAATTCGAATATTGTCTACCAAAGATCCCCTTACCTTCATTACAACAATTTCTGTGGAAGGTTATCAAACAGAGTGCTACTCTGACTTCACGTTTAGCTATCTCAGATGAATTGATCCGCAGATTTTGACAGAATATCTTGTCATTGATAACTTCAATAATTTACTCAAAATATTTCAGAAACTTAGTCTTATTGGTTGGTGTTCTACCAGTTTCACTTGAATATAATCGGAATAACATGTTCAATTGCAGGTAACGACACTCGCATGCATATTATCCTGCACACACGGACTGACAGAAAATACTCCAACCAACGAAGCTCACGTAACATCACCAAAAAGTCCAGACAAAAGGAGTCTTCTCATTGGTGACTTGAGTTACAGTTACTCAGCAACCGACATCGGTTCCAATGAAGGGTCGCACGTGAAGACAATCACTGTGATCAAAAACATTGGATCACCCAAGTTCCACGGAAATTTGCCTCATCATCCATACGACGGCTGGGACAACGATGCGAAAAATCGATTCAATTTCGTTTTTAAATTTCCAGAATTTCCTGACGTCGACAGTGGAACATATTTCCACACAGAGAAGCCACGAAAGGTTGTACCCACGAAACAGCCGACTAATCGACAAACGCCAGTATTTAATACAGAAATTGACACAAACGACTTTGACGGTCAGTCGAATGTGAATAATGTTGGTCCTCAAGTATTCGAGACGAATCCAGATGCCTTACCCGTCCCAATGGCAATGGTGAACGCTGAACCTCCTGAATCTGTTTCTAAGGAACCATCGGACGAAGTGGAATACATACAGACTGACGGGGAAAAATCAAAATTATTAATGCCAACACAGTCAATGTTCCACAGTAAGAAAGTTCAACCGTCTCGCGGGAGTACAGCTCATGGATTGCGTAGCTCTAATGGCTATTGTAAAACTTGCGAACAAAAGCTTCTACAATCCCATCGACAAACGCCAGAGTTGATCGAAGATTTCTCTGACTATTCAATGCATAATGTGAAGCATATTGTCGACCCTGTAAAAGTGAAGGATTCACTTTTGAAGTATACGCAAAATCAGTCCAATCTTGATTTAAAGAAATTAACGAACGTTGAGTCAAACTCAAAAGACAAAAAATTCGATTCATACGGAAATGTTGTACAGAAATCCCAGTCACTGTTGGATGCAAGCCAACCGTACATAGGTAGCTTCGAATCAAACACTCAAGATTCAAAACGTCCCTACCTATCTCCATCACTGAAAAAAGTGTATAATTCACCATCACAGCCGCCAGCCAAGTTAACAACAACGCCAAGCAAAGGGTTAGTATTTTTCAGCACCACTCAAAAAGCTTACGTTGCACCAAAGAAGTCAAATCTGTCAGAGAGTCCAGATAGTTCTTTCGTTAAACCATCAACAGAAACCATTTATCAGCCAATGGTCTCTATGCAGTTGAAAAATGATGACCGTGAACAAGTATCAGAGCAGCGCGTTGCACTGCCACAACAATTGAACAATGAAAAGAAGCCCGATCAAAAATTCCATTCCTATTCCATACGCAATCCATTGACGACTAGTTTACCCGTGCAACACAATCGGCCGAAACTTCAGCATGGGAAATTGCAGTCCTATGTCGCTGTTCCTATAGACGCTGACATACCGTCTAAGCAACATCTGTTAGGTATGCCTAAACGCTACGTACGACATCATATCGTTTTTGACAGTAAACCACCTCATGCATTTATGGAATCTCCATTTCAGCCAGTCAAAGCCATTTTAATGGGTTAACGCTTGGCTGGATCTATATTTTTAAGAGTTTTGTTTTTGTGATTTGTTTGATTAGATTACCTAAATTAAAGTTTATGTAAGTTACTTGGGTTGTTTCGGATTCAGTGGGCTCATAGAACGAGACTTTGGGTGATCAGCCAGTTCGACAGTGAACTTCCGTTGGCTACATCTAAAATCAACATTCGACTTTAGTCAATTTTGAAGAGACGACGAAGATAATGGAGCGGCCTTTACATTGGGACTCTTACCTCTTTTTTCCGCGCCCTTAGAATCCAGGATAATACGCAGAACCTCCCAAAAATTTTAAATGTTTAACGATCGCGAGATTTTGGACATCCAGCCCATTATTTTACATTTAATGTTGAAATGGCAGAATGTCCCGTCCTTGCATACGCGCTCATTATCCTAGGAATTATTAATGACTAACGAGGAATGTATACGGTTCTCATACGGCGCTTTTATCTTATCCGTTTTTGCTATGAAGCAGCATCTGTGTTCCCCTGAAATGTCAATAATCTACTCGTCGAGTGCACGAAACTAGGATCTTGAGATTCAGGCCATAGATAATAATAAAACTGCTCGTAGCAAAGATCTTCAAATATTTCATGACAAATAGACGCAATACCTAATGCATGGTTGTTTTGTCAACGTGGTTCCTTGAGTTGTAGACGCTGAGTTCTTGCAAGGAGGCCGCAGACTGGTGTCAAAGAGACAACTAGTGCTATATAAGCCGTTACTAGATCCATTTCTCCCAAATCAGACTATTGACACCCGGCTACCTTTCAGGTGGCAAATTTTATAACTTAAAGAAACAGCCAAATGACAATCTTGAAAGTGTTGCTTTTACTTTGACTTAAGAGAATATCCACGAATTCCGTCGGCATTTTCTTTGAATATTCAGACCCCCTCCCTAGAGCAGTTATAGAAACTCCAGCAGTTTCTTTGTTATTTCAGACCTTTCCCCTTCCATTGCTGACGAAAGTTATGTATGCAAAGGGACGAAATCCCAAGAAAATGTTTAAAATGTTCAGTTTTATCACTGGAGTTACACTTAAACGTTACATCCTTATGTCGTTGAGGAAATGGACGCAGTTCCTGTTGATATAATGTGCAATACTGACTCTTTTAACTTTGTACCAAGTATGATAGATCTGTTAGGACTGAATGTAGTTTCTGGCAGAACTAAGTTAACTTTTACATTGTCAGCGAAAAACAAGTCTACCTAATTTTGACGACCGATAAACAAATTAAATTTATGTTCGTCCACCTACTTATGAGCTGATACCTAACGAGAACTACTCGTCTCGTCATACAATTGATTTGTCGTAAATGTTTGTGATGGTTTTGTCGTATAGAGAATTGAAAACATTTTGTAATTTAGTATAGTCGTCGCAGGGTAAAGTGGTATTCTGTAAATAACTTGGAACCATGTAGCACACTAAATTTTACACGTTTTACAGTCTTGAATTTCTTACGTAAATGAGCATTTCGTATTTACGTAATTTTGAGTTTCTCATGTTGAGAGGTACTTTTGGTCTATTGTCCTCATCCATACACATAACTTCTATTTACCACTTTTACCGCCCAACACGGGTATCACGAACTTACGTAAAATACGAAATGTCCATCTAACGTACGTGAAGTCCTAAAAATTAAAAAAAAAAAACCGAATCATAAACGAATTCAATAGATGCAAGGCCAATAGATGCAAGGAGGTCTTGCCAAACAGGTGACAAATCGGGTTACACACCACTTTTCATACAAACTCTGCTATGGTGAGTTTCTTTTGTATGCCACCATTTACCTGGAAAAATGGCGGATGGCAAGACCTGCCCAGTATTTAGCCTTGATAGATGAACGTCGGTCGACCTTCCGCTTTTGGAATTCCGAACGGATAAAATTTGTCCTGGTACCGTTTCAACCAATAGTAATTCGCTTAACGGAAAAGTGTGTGACGACGCTAATTCTACAGTAAAAACAATCTAGGGGTTTTAACGATTACTTTATCTAGTTATTCGTTTTATTCGTTCGTAGTAAGAGATTTATTTGATGATTTTCCTTTATAAAGACTGAGTTTTCCCGATTAAGTTTCACATGTAACGATGGGAGTGATATAGTTGATTTAGGCCCACAAGATGAAATCATTTTAGAGCCCACTAATTGTCAGTTGTGTCGGACTAAATTACAACAAAATGCTAACAGGTGAGGATATCAAAACACTTCCAAAGTACAAATCTCATGACGGTAAACTCATCTCCACGCGGCTATTGATCTGATGTTAGGGTAGAAAAAATTTGACCTTTAAAATATGGCAGAACTGAATTGGAGTTTTAAATGCGTCGGATTAATAAATCAAGATTTTCGAGCGTACGCATTTTATCAGCGCCCATGGTCAAGCCATGGTCCACTTGGGCCCTATGAAGATGCGGACCTGACACTCCTTCCTAAAAAAAAAACTCACTCGAGCAAACGCATTCTGGTAAATCAATCTGAAATTTACAAGATCTCTTCTTTGGTGAGCTTCTCAGCAGTGACGAAAATAGTGTTGATATACAAAGTTCACACGCACATCATTTTGAATCTTTTTATTTTCAGAATTTTCATCGTTTTTTAATAATGTCGACATCAACCGGTGTTGTTAATGTCATGAAAGGCACGGTCGCACTCAGCAAATAAAAAGTGGAATCAAGAAGATAGGAACAGAGATAAGAAAAGGAAATCTGGGAGCGTGGTAAACAAAAAATTGGATGTTAAAACAACAAGGAAGATGATGTAGGAAAAGAGAGTTCTTTAAGCCTGAACATGATTCCTCAAAAGTATGAAACTCAAAAAATTGGTTGAACAGTTTACTTGCCTCTGGGCAATTTTATAGGTTGCATTGCATTGTCGGGATGGTTTCCTAACTTAACCGAGGGAAATTAGTTTCTATCGAGAGTTAGTTCCCTAAAAAGTAAATAAGCGGAGCTCGTTGTACAACTCTCTATGTTGAAGACTGGTACCAAACGAAATTCGAAAGACACATGAATCGTCTTATATCGTGTTGGGCAAAACTCCATCTCCAACACCAAAACATTTCAAGTGACGGCATCTAGACATGTTGCCATACATACGTCATGAGAGTCTCATTAAAATGTCTAATGATTGTTGTTTTCGTAAGTAGGGTTTGGAAAGCCAATGGTACAGACATTTGTTGCCTGAAAAGAGTTGTCAGTTCTGGATGCTATACTTGTTAATGACAACAAACAATTCAGAGTGTAGCTACAGAACCCAGTGAATACTAGACTACTTTTCTGAACCATTGACTTCCAAAGAAACCGCAAACATTCGCTCTTGAACTTAAAAAATCCTGGTAGTAAGCCTCATCCGTAAGGTGGCCAACAAACATTGTTCGCAATTTACTTTCGCTACTAAAAATATCCCAAGACCGTAAATCGTTATTGACACACTTCTTTGCGCCGGCCGATAAAAACATTGATTTAACGCTACTAAGAAATAAGGAAGTATGTCCACCGTTCGTACGGTGTTGTGATGCTTCGCTCACCTTGTCGTTGATTGACAAACTACAAAATATGATTCTCTCTCACACTAGTTGTACAAAGTAAAAAAAAAAACAGTTTAACAAACCGAAAATACACAAAAAAGTTTTACAAAAACTAACAATTTAGCAATCTGCTTCGGAACTATCAAAACAAAACGTAGGAAATATGATGACATCGGCCACCATTTTATTGGACAACGAAAAGTGAACTTTGCCCTCAAGCTACTGTGTACAACACATTTGATTTATTACAAACACACTCCGTGGAACGGCTGTCTTATCAACTGAATAATAAATCCGGATATCGGTCATTACGTTCAACCTTTGTACGGCGCATATTTATGCCATTTTATATTTCGAGAAAATCAACTTTCGCAAACAATTCTTTTTTTTCTTCATTCTATGTATGCTGAAACGCACGGCGTCATCATCAAATTTTTATATTTTTATCGTATTGAACGTTTTTGATCCACTTACCACGCACTAATTCATTATATCTTTGACACTTCTAATATCTGTAAATGTTTGAAACGAATTTTCTTGCTATTTTCAGACGCAATTCTATTTTAAATCGAGATTTTTTGTCACAAAGCTTTTCCACTTGTACGAGAAAAAAAAATATGGCGAATGATCGTATTACGTTTTACGTGTACACAAAACGCGACATACGTTCTGTCACTAATGTCATTGTTACACTGTCAATATATGAGCTGGAGAATGTAGTAGAAAAATTGTCATGCCAAGGATGTAAAGTCAGAGGAATGATTCCTAGATGGCGCGGTATTTCAATAGTAATATTGCAAGAGTATTCACAAGCTATTTTACGATTAATTTGATGCCTGGGCGGAAGGGCGCTGCATTTGGCTGGAGTCAAAAATATTTATTTTCTTTGTTAATTCTCTGGAGTTGCATCTTCCAAAGCAAATATAAGGGTTCAGCATATCACTACAGTACATTTTACATTTTACGGTGACATTACAATCGAAAGTGTAGAAAATGTATTACATAGACACAAATGAGCCACCTCCACACAGTATATTGCCTTGATCATTATTGCTTCGAATTGAATTTGGGTCGACCGATTAGACAGATGGATAAGGCTTGAAAAAAAAACAGGTTAAGACACCCACGAAGGAGACAATTCGTATGCCACCGCCTTCGCGATCATTTCGGGGGACGTATAACCAAGGTTGTTTACAACAGGTTAAGACACCCAGGAAGGCAGGTGGCGTTGTAAACAACCTTGCGTATAACTGCTACCAAATTGTTGTGCTTACGAGAGTGAAAACATCATTCGCTCAGGTGTGTCATTAGTTGCATGTCGACCCAAGGTTCTAAAAAACGCGTTAAGACACCTCTGAGTTGATCGCGTCGGACGTTAAATGGCGGAGTGCTATTCTCACCGCGTTCACAACTTATAGTCTGATTCCACTTAGAATCTGAACAAACACTTGCGAAGGCGACCAGTACAGCACCAACAGTTTATAAAGTTGATTGCACATCGAACTTCATAGCGTAAAGATATCACAGAGATGATGATTACCCAGTCGCCATATCTTAAATACTTAACATAACTTCGTCATAAATTGAAGCTGAAATGTTTGATTGTCAAAAAGAACTTGCATGTGAATGGGCACCACATAGAACGTAGGCACCGAGTGTGATTGCTCTGGAACTGAACCATTATGAGGTTTATTATTGTAGCGCAAAAAAAAGATAACAGATGCCGGATGGATGGACTCAACAACGCCATCTGACATCATTTCTCTGTTGTGGTGTTGTTATTTTCGATCTGGAATTGGTATTTCCCCAGTGACAGGGGACAAAAAAATTTTCTTCAAAAATTCTCCGGAGGACTTTCTGGTAAGATTTCACTTGAAACATTTTCGATTAACAACTGTGCGACTGTATAATCCATATAAAAATGTACACAATGAAGATCAGTTTTTCAAAAATATGATTAGGCGCTAAGACGCATCGGAATGTGGAACGAATGGAACGGTATTACTGGCTGCACTACTTTCATTTGTAGTATTTCCTGCAATTAAATGTTCCTCACGATGTCGCTTTTGAATTTTCGCATCCACCTCTGCTTGTTTAAACGATTGAAGTGTTATGGAGCGTCTCTGAAAAAGGTCATTTGATAATCAGCAAACAGTCACTGTTAAACCCACCCCCCGTTCAATCTACATCAGGACAAAACATACCTTCAGGTTTCGTGCTCTGTGATGAATGTGTACCATTTGTCGTTTGATGGCAACCAGCTTCTCTTTGTATGTCTTCATTTTCATTATCTGCGAAACAGATAATTAAATGTGGATAGAACACTGCGTTTCAATAAGAAATTTTCCGTAATACCAACCATGTTTTGTATGTCCACCAGTTTGCCATCGGAAATCTTCTCTATTTCACCATTCAAATCTTCATGAATTTTTTCCTGCTTATTCCTACAACGAGAATGGCGAGATTGGTAAAGCTTTTAGATTGCAAGTAATTTGCATCGAGGTTATTTACGTTAGTTCCTTCAAATCGTTTTCGATTTTCTCCAACGAAGGTCGATATAAATCAACAAAACCGTTTGCCAGTAAATCGGCTGCCGTCTCTGATGTTTCAACGCTGCTCTCACTGTAAAAATATTTCATAAAATAATTTAAGATCATTGAAGGACATCAGTAAATTGAGTGAGGACAATGACCCATCCCAAGAATCCCGAATAATAAGGGCGCAGAAATTAGTGGGCCGAAAACACAAATTTTTTTCGTTTGTATCCGATTTTGTGATGATTGATGGTTCATCTCAGATCCGCTGAATTCAAGTATTTCATAGCTCAACGCTGCAATTGTAATAGACATATTGCGCTCCGTTTTAAAGGAGCCAACTTACGGCGTCAATTCGATTGTTGACTTCAATTACTTTAATTAGGACCTTTGAGCATTAGAAACATCGATAAAGGACATCCGCAATAGAACATGGGTTTTGTTGAAGTTTTCATCACTTGAAAGCAAATTTCTGAAAATGTCCTTAAACTGAATATGGCGCTGATGTTGGTTTCATTATAAAACTTAGCGAAACGACCGTATTCAGCTAGGAAAATAAGGATGAAGCCGATGTTGTTTCCACAGAGTGACCTTGAACTATGTCCAATGCTCTATTCAGAGTTGTCATACAGGTCTAAGAATATTATTATTTTCATAAGCATGAGCTCCTGAAGAGTCAAATGTATGACCCACCCTTACACCCCCTAAGAAGGAGTGTAGAGCATAAATTAACTTCCAAACATGCGCATCTAGCAACACTGAATTGCGGATGTCCTTTGTGAAAAAAAATTCTGAGTTTATAGACCTCTAAGACCTCTAGTCTCTATGCTCCCTGTATTCCAAATCACTCGATTCTGCTCACTTTTGTTTTCTAACTTTATGTACCTTTGCGCCATTATATTCGAATCGTTGAAATTGAACTCTTTTCTATTGGTGAACGTTTCGTCTGTATAGAGGAGAGTAGAAAACCAACTGTTTTGTTAAAGCACCGAAAGCCAAGAATCTGGAGACGATTATTATTATTGTGTTGTAATGTCGAACATCGACAAAGTTAGAATTATTGTTGTCGGTGATTCT